>CM046369.1:140008-166105 GCA_025413025.1 Ficus hispida | reverse complement strand
TTCTCCTTGGTTATCCCAAATAAGGAGCCATCCGCTACAACCTATAAATTTACACCGTGTACTACGCAAGAAATTTTCAAGATCATGTTAAAACGCGGATAACAATCTATACACACAGCATAAAAATCATTATTATATCTACATTACATGTACTATAAACATGAAGCAAAGGCGAAACAAGACTACATCAGTGGAACAAAACCAGTTTTGGCACATGGCAAGAACAATTCCGAATGCATCTTGCCGGTGATAGCCAAGAGTGTGGGGAAACAATAATTCCAATGTTTTTAATTTACATTGAAAATTGCTTCATCTGATGAGAATGCATCTTGTCGGTGATCCCTCTGAACCAAGCAGCTTTAAGGGTAAGCAATGGAGAGAATATATTCCGACTTGGATGTCCTCGAGCTTTAAAGCTTCGACCAGAATGATCTCCTGTGAAGTAGAACATAGTGTTAATTGAACAAGAGCATTCAAATTTGATGGTTCCCCCGGTTCAAATCCGTAGTACTAAACGTTCTCTAGAGTTTTCATCAATCATACAAGACTTGAACCAAAAAGAATTGCCACGCTTGCAAATGAACTTTTTGAGATCATGATGTTTATGATTGTTCTGTTTTATATTACTCATGATCTTCAGATCTAGCAAAACGTTGCCAAATAGCTTAGGCTTAAACAATGAAGTAGATGTCATTCAAACAATCAAAGAAGTTTAATTCTTATTCCGATATAACCTACCCTGCTCCGTAGGAAAACATAATGACTAGGTGCACCATGAACGTAAGGAGCAGCAGACAAGTAATCAATCCCTGCAAGCATAAAGAAAGGTCAAATACACATCCAGAAATAGTTCCAATTAAGTAGTCTCGGACTCTCAAAATCTACTACGGAACTTTTGAACATTTTAATAAATGCAAAGTTCCTCCAACACAAGATTATCAAAGTATTAAATAGTACGTAGACGAGTTTCCACTTATTGCTCATATTGTATAGCCTGTAAAATTCTTTAGCCTCCAAACAGGCAATAAATTTGTCTCGTTTGGATAAAGGATCAAGATGTAACCTGTTACAGCTGAAACAGCAAATGATACTCGGTTCTGGACATCACCATACAATTGAAAGATAGTAATAGATAGTTTCATTAGTACTAATATAGAGATACAAAATAAAAATAAATAAATAAATAAAAGCCTTACCAACAAGAACTGTCCCTAGTTATCTGGCTCCTCTATACACTGACGAGCTGTCAGTTTAATGCTCATAATTGACAAAGAATCTGGCCTGGCGATAGTAAAATAAAGGATTAGTATATCTAGGACAGAGGATATGCTAATCCAGTTGATTTGGAGCAGGCCAAGGTGTGAGACTCCAGAATTGAAGTTCTCCAATAAACGTTTATAATATAAATATCGCATTATCCTTCATATAAATTTATTAACATTTCAGAAGTACGAATCAGAAACTGATTTTTATCTCATGGTTTCCTTCAAAGTATAGAAATGGTAACACAAGTTAAATCAGATATGATCGCATTCTTGCCAGTCCGTACAGAGGTATAAAAAGCACACCAGTTTGAAATCAGATCCTAGAGTAACTTATTAAATGTTTACTTCAAACACACGGTATACTAAAAACTAATACGTAATAAACATTTCCAAAGTACATTCTTGTTTGAAAGGAAATTGTGTGTGATTCAAGTGAAATAATATGTCAAAATAGAATTTCGATCAATGCTGCAATTACAAGTGAGAGTTGATAAATCAAGCAATGGTAAGAAGGATAACCATAGTTCCGAAAAGGTCGACAATGACCACAATTCAGCAAATGACGTACTTTTTGTAATTCATGAAGATTTTACCTGTCAGTATTTAGAGTTCTGAAAAGCACGCGACGCACTCCCTTAGGAATATTCAAGGACTTCATAACTTCAGCTGTAAAAAAAATATTTTCATTATATCCAGATACAGAACTACACAAAATGAACTCGTAACAAAGCCATATCTAGAGTTAACTGCCAAATTCTAATTTCCGTGGCTGTTTTAGCAACTTTAAACACTTGAACAGCAAAATTTTCCTCATAAAAATGAACAATTTTACCTCAAAAATAATTTCCAACTATAAAGCACAAAGAAACCACCCAAAGTTAGAAGTGATATACCAGTTATGTTGGCTATCCCTCGGAACATCAACGAGCAAAGCGGGACCTATATATATATATATATATATATATATACCCACACATATATATAAATCAAGAAGAGAAATTAATCATTATGATAGGAAAAGAAATAGATTAAAAACAACAGAAAAGAACCACCAGATTGGAATTGGCATTTACCATTAAGAACTTCCAACTCAAGCGTGGTGACGTCGTATCCGGCGTCGAAGTAGTGGTCGAAGAAGTGGCCCGGCGCGTCGAGGTGCGTGCCGGAGTGGACGCCGAGCTTCATCTCCGACAAGTTGGCGAGGGAGCCGTTCTTGATGCTTGCCCTCTGTTTGATGAAGTCCGGCCCGAGCCCCTCGACGGACCCCAAACTCGGCATGTCTGGTCGGTACGTGTGGGTGATATCGAAGATTCGGCCATTTCCGTACACATCCTTCCGTACGGGGACGGGGACGCCGCCCTCCTCCTGCGAGCAGCCGATGGAGTCGGCGAAAAAGCCAGAGGGACAGGAGAGGTCCAGCGATGGCGTGACGGCGGAGGCGATGACGATTGCGATCGCTGCGGCGCACAGTAGCGGAAGGCGCTCGTTAGTCATGGCTCTGACTGTGGCTCGGGGGAATTTTGCGCACGGACTGCGTGAGAAGTAAAAACAACTATCGCTGAGTGAACGGAGACACTGAGTAGTGACCAGTCAACTACTGTCTTTTTATGTTTTATTATTATTTTTTTAACTAAAACAAAAACAAAATAGGAAACTAACTTATATTAGACCTAAGAATTAAGCCTAAATCAAATAATTACAGTCTACAAAAGGTGTCCTTTGTAAATTACTAATTTAATTAATACAAATCCTCCAAGAGTGAAATTCCCTTCTATAATAATTGTCTCTAAGCCAAAAATATGACGTCCAATTACCACATAATTTCTTCTCAATATAGAACGTATAAGAATCCAAAATATCTATGCAAAATATATGATATATAATGTTAATAATATTTATAAAGATCGATCCATAGTGATAAGTTGTTTAATGTTTGAGGTTTTTTTGTTGTCAATTTTTGAAAAGCACCAACTCAAAGTTATCAAATAATTATATCACCATCACTTTCCTCTTTTACAACTTCTCAATCACTCTCCAATAATTTCACAGTCGTACTACTGATATTTTTCCCTGATAAAACTTCTCGATTACTCTTCAATGATTGCATCAAATCCGTCACTATTTTGGAAATTTTCTTTCATGTCCTCTCTATGAGATTGCTGCAGCCTAATAACAATTCTTGGATCTCAAGTTTACAGTTTTTTATGTCTCTATGCAAGGATTGACATTTATAACATCCATCGTCTGTCTCTCTCATTTGAATCTGTAAGTTCAAAAGTACAGAGAAAAAGTATTATAACCACATCATATATGTCACACAACAAAACATTCTTTAAGTTCAAAAATAGAGAGATATTACGTTTTTACTTCCATGGCCAGAGCACTCATTGATCCATGTGACAACATCCTTTAATTTCTTCTCCGTCCAAGCAATTATTGGAAGTATTGATCTGTCAACGTATAGGTTGTGCCCTTCTAAATGATGCAGATAAAATACCTTGGAATATAAAATAGACAAAATTCAACACTCAATAAATCAAATTCTAAAACAAAGTGAAGAATGAAATTAGTATTGAATTTACCTGTAGGAACAACACACATCCACCCACAAATGCTCCTTTCTTTTGCTTAAAATCACGAATTGCATCCACAAGATATGTAAACGATTTAGTTGCCCAATTATTTTTCCTCACACTTTCCAGACCAGTTATCGAACCCGCCAATGATGTACGAACGCAAACGGAAGTGGTGGGCATCAACAAAGTTCCAACGGTAAACAACACAAACCTAGTCACAAACAGATCATCCACAGACTCAGCCTCAACCAAGTACTTCTCCAACTGTGTAAGCAATAACATAGCTTTCCCATCCCTCGCTGCATCTCGCCTTCTCTTCACATCATCCGGATGCCCCACTTGTTCAAAATCATTTCCTCCATCTTTCACACCCAGCACCAATTCGAACGACGATGGAGTTAGTACAAAGCGTTTTCCATGTACACACAATGATGCATCCTCAACATCAAAATTTTCAATCAACCACCCAACTAAAGGCCTAAATAAACCACAACTGCTCATTCCCAATAAACTAGAAAATCCCATTTCGCTAATTGCCGTCCAAAACTCCTTCTTCAATTTCGTGCAGAGGTTCGCAAATCGAGTAGGCGAGCAGCGAGGTACACATAGCCTGTTTGAAGCATCCAAACTACTTCGCACGCCGCCATTCTCATTGATACTCAGGTCTATGTCACCCATCCTCCCAATATCAGTCTTCATGATCTCTTCAAATTTTCTCTTGTTTAAGATTGATGTGGTAGCCATAGATCACTGCAAATGGAGCCAGACATATCAAGTTATTATGGAGTCAATAGCGAAGCCAACTTGGACTCGGAGAGGCAACTATGCAACGGCCTTCCTTCAACTTCTACTTCAAATCACTTTTTCTTAACTGTTTCCCTTTTAATGAACCCCTGAAATTTTCTAATTCCAATCTTTTACAGATTTCTTTTTCAAAGTTAATATTTTCCCCTTAGTTGACTTTTTATGTATACTCAAAACGGCATAATTTTTTCTTAAAATTTTCGACTATAAGCTAAAATTTGACTTTTATATATATTTATATATCAAACTCTAAATCCTAAACAAAGCAAGAATCAACTGCACTATAATCAAAGTTCATTATTTTATAGACTTCGAACTTTAGAAAAGTTAAGTAAAAATAAACTCGATTACAGACTGGTTCATCAAGTCGTTGGCCGGTGTAGACTATATAGATACTGACTTCGACGGTAGTAACTAGATTCCGGCTCTTGTCAAACTCATTACCTTAGGAATGTTTTATTTGATGCTCTATTGTCACCCTTTTATAATTTACTTTAATAACATGTTTATGACATGGTTAAAGAATGTAATAGAACATAACGAGTTTAATACCCGTGCAATGCACGGGGAAGGAAGAAAAAAATAAATAAAAAAATTGAGTATTATATGATAAAAATAGTTAGTTAAGATAAATGTTATAATTATAATAAATATAATTCTTATCAAAATCTCTCCTAACAGTGAAGATGCAAAATCAAAATGATAATAGTACTAACAATAATAAAAACGAAAACAAAAGCAAAAAAGAAAAAATTTTTCTGTAGTTATACTCATTTAAAGAAAAAAATTAAAACAAAAATTAAGCAGAAAAGAAAAAAAAAACAAAAATCTTTAAACTCAAAAGAACTGGAAAAAACTAACCCTAACAAAAATATTATAACAAAATAAAATATATATCTCATCTTCTCCTTTTTTTACTGTTTAAAATTTTTTTTATCAGGTTATATACATGCGAAAACTTAAAAGAAATTATTTTTAAAATATAAAACAAAAACAAACAAAAAAGAAAAAAAAAACTTGCATGCATAATCCTTAAAAAAAAAAGGATCTTTAAAAATAGAACAAAAGAAACAAAAAAGACACAAAAAAAATTTTGAAATAAAGATAAAAAATTTAAAATAAAAAATCGTTTAAAAAAAAGGCAAAGTGAGCAAAAACATAATACAATAATAGATCATAATTTAATATCTAAAATTTAGCGTAAAAAAAAAAGCAAAAATAATATTAAGAAAAAAAAAACAAATTATAAATATGGTAAAACCGGCAACACACTATATGAAAAAGAAAATGAACTAAAAAAGAGACGTGAAACAGTAATTATACTGTGTGGGCAGCCGTCAATTTCTGCATAATAGGGGTAAAAATGTCAACTCACGGTAGATGAAGGAAAACCAACTAAATCAGAGGGGCAAAAAAGTTTCTGCACTGTAGACAAAACAGTAAAATATATGAAGACAAAACCGTCCTTTCACTGTAGATAAACCATAAACAGCACATAGGATACGGACAAAATCGATAGTTTAATGTAGAAAAAATAGCTACTGTGTATTACTGTACGAAAAAAAAAGTACAGTAAAAGTAACAAAAATTAAAAAAAAAAAATCACTGTTTATTAAACTATGAAATATTGCACCCTTTATTGTAGCAAAGCAGCAAAAGTTTTTAAAAAAAAAACACTCAATGAACAGTACAGCAAAGTAGCAAAAGTAAAAAAAAAAAAAAAAAAACCGTAGCGAAGATTAAAATATGATAACAAACATTGATATGAGCTCAACCTTAAATGGTGACTAATGAGTAAGGTACTGTTCATTGACACGGTAAAATATTGACAAATATATAATAAAAACAGTTGAGTAAAATATAGAGTAAAATTATATTAAGTTTGTTTTTTTAGTATTTATTATTATCATATTAAAATACATATATTTATATTTATATTAAAATATCTGAGTTATATATACAAACAAACATATATAGATATATGTTTATAAATAAAAATCTTGCAACTCAGATAATTTTTGATAAGTTATCGTCAACCATGTTTAATCTTCTTCAATTCAGATATATGTTTATGTATTTTTGTCTATTTTTTTAAATTTATTTTTAATTTTATTTTACAACATATGTTATATTATTAAATCCATGTCATATTATTAAGAGCAAAATTTTGACAAATATTAAAGAAATATATAAATAAATATGATATTTTTTTCATTTAATTGTAATTAATTATAATTTATGATATTTTATGAAAATATTAATCTATATTTAAATTTTCTAAGCTTTTTTTTTTTTTGCAGGTGCACTTGGATGGAACCTCAAAGCAGTGAAGAAATAACCGAGCTGCCCTCTTTGGCTTCAGAAATAAAACCTGTAAAGAGAGAGAGAGAGAGCGGAGCAAAAAAAGCCCAAAAAAATGTAAAGAGAGATAGAGAGAGGAGGGGAAAAAAAAGCCCAAAAAAAAATATAGAGAGAGAGACAAAGAAGACAACTGAAAAGACCAAAGAAGAGAGAGAGAGACGTGCCCGAAAGAGTGAAAGAGAGAAAAAAAAAGGTGGAAAGAGAATGAGACAAAGGACAAAAATTTAAGGGGTAAAAACGTCATTCCACTGTTCATGAACAGTAATTTTATACATCCTTTTAGTATATATAAAGAGGATATTGAAAAGAAAAAATGAAAGAAATATTAAAAATACTAGTTGTTTCCTTTTTTTTAATGTTTACCTATTTGATATGATATTATAATTAAAAATACATATTCAATTGATGTGCCATGATATAATTGAAGGGACATAAAAAGGAGATACGGGAGTTGAATCCAGCTTGCACAATTCCGTTACGGGATTCCGTTGGTGTCGTGGGAGAATAAATTCGTCGACGTGTAATCAGTGTTACTCTGACACTCATCAGCATCGTACATGTGGATTCAGTGAAATGCTTTCAACCAAAAGGGGGAAAAAAATACATACAAACTCATAAACATGATCGTTGTTCAAGAAAGGGGAAAAAGAAGTTCTCTGTTTTTATTTTTTTTTATTTTTTATTTTTTTGCCTTTTTTTCCAAGTATAATCATATGTAGATATCACATTATAGTTTTGGTGTATCCTTTCAATCTAGGCTATTTAAAACTGATCCAAAGGTTGACAATTTCTACCCCATCGGTGGGGAAAAAGTATGTCCCTTACTATAGCCTTGTCCTAAAATGAAAGGTAAAAAAAAATGACAGAGAAAAAAGTAAAAGGGAAAGGTATGTTGGGATAAACAATTTTAAAATCCATTGATGCACCCACGATATTAGAGGATAAGACATTTATTAACTTCTTGATTTAGGACAAAAACTATAAAATTCGTCAGTTCGTATGAAATACTAAAAATTGAAAGATTAAAAGAGTTGCAATCTAATTTTTTGCTCAGAAAACTCTCTAATTTCACTTGGAAAAATTCCACCTAACATTTAATGGGACTAACATATTTATACATTAAAATAGGAAACTAACTTAAATTGGACATAAGAATTGATCCAAAACTAAATTTAACTTTCCTAAATCAAATAACTACAAAACGTATCCTTCTTAGTTATAAATTGCTAATGTAATTAATTCAAAACCTCAAAGAATGAAATTCCCTCCTATAATAGTTGTGTTTAAGATAAAAATATGATTCCCAATTACCGCATAATTTCTTCTCAATATAGGAAGTATGAGAATCCAAAAATTTATGCAATAGTAATACATAGTGTTAATAGTAATTATAAAGATCAATCCATAATAATGAGTAGTTGAAGGCTTGGGCTTTTTTTTTCGTTGTCAATTTGAAAAAAGCGCAACTCAAAATGGTCCAATGTCTTTGCCCGTTAAAACTCAATACTTTATTTTTCTTTTTCCAGCCCTCTAGTTGCCATTTCCAGTGATTTAAAATGTGAACTACATTTTTTCAGGACAGAAGCGCGAACTTCGTTGAATTGTGATTGAACTAACTCGACATACACTTCCAGCAGGAATTCCTTCGGATCAAACTGCGAATACAATGAATATTGTAAAATGAAACTAAAATCAACCCATAAATATCTACGCAGATTATACCATAAAATACAAATACCTTGGTAATGTTATCCAATCCTGTGCTGACTGCCCACATATGCTTCATCATGTAAATCCAGATATCATCCTTGCCATCAGGTTGCTGAGATTTTTTATGGATAAGTTGAAATGATTGAAGGGATAATCCGTTGGGAAATGCCATTTTGATGTCGTCCGCTAACAAATGGTCCAGAATGCGTAGCTGCAAATGCAACATTGTTGAAGTACCCAACTTAATTAGGCAGACAGATCATTCAAAGAACTAAATTTGTAAACCCACTTGAAGTGTCCCAAAAAAGTTTATTTTACGAATCAAACATCACTTATGGTGCTTTGCTTACTGTTTCTATCGCTCTCTTCTCACTTAGTTGAGGACGAATAGGCATGTACTCCCACAACACAACATTCTCTTCCCTTAGATTGACCACAGCCGTTGACCAATAAGGAAAAGATAAAACTGGAATAACAATCTATTTTGGAGGAGGTTGTTACTCGCCAAATATATTAGGAATTATAATAAATAACCTCAACCTTCAATTAGAAAAATGTGCTTCATACCTTTCTGCATTTTGCCAAATTCCCTAAATATTTGCGCCACTCTGCTGCCTTTGTATTATAACGGTCCATGTCATGAAGCAGTCCTTCTAGCCCCAAAATCGCTGCATGCAACTGCATAAGTGAAAGAAATTTTCAATAGGCAATAGAACATTAGATTAACCTCTCTAATCAAATATTATGTATAAAACTATATTTTGTGTAAATTAACCATGTAGAGGCAATGGAGCAATTATAAGTTCAGATCCTCATAATTAAAGTACCGAAATGTCAATTGGGAGGAACCAGCACTCTCGGTTCTCTGGGATCTCATACTGCATACCCACAACACCATTCAACAAACTGGCATAAGCATCCAATACCTATAAATGAAACAAAATAGTCGTCAACGGACGTAGCCCCCTTCATGCTTAGAAAGGTGGTGTAACTTAATAAGCTACTATAATCCAAAGCTATTAAAGCTTTACTCCCTTCCGTGCGTACAAAATTCCATAGTGTTGTGGAGTCTATTAGGATCCGTCGAGATAATTGCACATCTCCAAATTGTATTATTACTTCCCTGCAAGATAGTATCGATACAACTATTGATTATCGACTTAATTGCAAAAAATACTACATAATTAAATTATAACTACGATATCAATATTCCACACAGAGGCGCATTTACCCTTTGTCAAGATATTCATCGAAAATATACATCACAATCTTGTTTGCATCTAAATCAGATAACGGCTGGTTTAATTTAAAGGGACCAACTTCTCGACCACCACTTCTAATAAAATTTTGGTACATGGCTATGGAGTTGTTATCCAAACTAACGTCGCTTTGATCTATACTCTGGCTATGGGAATCACCCTCGGATTCATCATCATCCGACACAATGATTTGATTTTTCCCAATCCTATCACCGCCACTTTCCCCTATTACACCTTCTCGATCACTACTAAATAATTCCACAATCCTACTACCGCCACATTCCCCTGCTACAACTTCTCGATCACTGTAATTAGATTGCTGCAACCCAATTACAAGTTGCCTCAATTCTTGGATCTCAAGTCTACATTTTTTTATCTCTGTCATCATATTAATCATGTCACCATGCATGTATTGGCATTTACAACATCCATCTTCAGTCTCTTTCATTCGAATCTGTAAACCAAAGCAGAAAGTATTATAACCACGTTCGCACAACAAAACACTCTTAAATTTCAAAAGTATAAGGATATTACTTTTTTACTTCCATAACCAGAGCCTTCATCGATCCATGTGACAACATCCTTTGATTTCTTCTCGGTCCAAGCAGCTATCGGCATTATTGATCTGTCAATGTATTGATTGTGCCCTTCTAAATGATGCAGGTAAAAGACCTTCGAATATAAAACAGACATAATTGAATACTAAAAAAAATCTTTTTCTACAACAAATTGAAGAATCAAATTAATATTGAATTACCTGTAGGAACAACACACATCCACCGACAAATGCTCCTTTCTTTGTCTTAAAATCGCGTATTGCATCCACAAGGTATGTAAATGATTTAGTTGCCCAAATTTTTTTCCTCACACTTTCCAAATCAGTTATAGAACCCACCATTGAAGTACCGACACAAACAGAAGTGGAGGGCATCAACAACGTTCCTACGGCAAACAAGACAAACCTAGCGACAAACAGCTCATCCACGGACTCGGTCCCAATCAAGTTATCCTCCAACTGTTTAATAGATAACGTAGCATTCCCATCCTTCACTGCATCTTGCATTCTCTTGACATCTTCTGGAGACCTTTTTTGATCAAAATCCTCTCCTCCATCTTTCACACCCATCACCATCTCAAACGACGATGGAGTTAATATGAAAGTCTTCCCATGTACACACAATGATGCATCCTCAACATTGAAACTCTTAATCAACCACCCAACTAATGGCCTAAATATAGTACAACTACTCATTTCCAACAAACTGGAAAATCCCATTTCGCTAACTGCCACCCGAAACTCGTCCTTTAATTTTGTGCAAAGATTCACAAATCGAGTAGGTGAGCAACGAGCCTGTATGGTTTTCTCGTATTGCTTGTCCGTACCATCTAAACTAGTTCTTATGCTTCCACTCTCACCAGTACCTTGGCCTCCGTCACTCATCCTCATAGTATCAGTTTTCTTCTTCTCTTCAAATTTCCTCTTCTTTAACTTTGATGTGCTAGCCATAAATCACTGTAAATGAATCCAAACAAATCAAGTAAGAATCGACTCAGTAGCGGAGCCACCTTGGACCCAGAGGGACAACTGCTTGATGCAACTTCGGCCTAAAATAACTTTTTCTTACCATTTTTTTTTTAATTTGCCTATTGAAATTTTCGGATTGCAATTATTTTATTATTATTTTTAAAAAAAAATACTAGGGACACCAACTCTAATATCAATTTTTGAACACCAACTTATATGACATATGAGTTGTCGTTATTTAATTGATAAGTATTTAAAGCATTAACATATCAATTGATTACAACTAGTAATGAAAATATGACACATGAGTTAATATTCAAAAAATTAGGATTTGAATCGGTATCCCTAACATTACTCATTTTTAAAAGTTCATTTTTTCCCGTATCTTTACTTTTCAATATACTCGAATTTCATAAATTTCTTAAAATTTTTGATTCTGACCTAAATTTTGACTTTAAAAATACATTCATATTTCAAATTTAAAATCCTTAAATAAAGCAAGAATCAACCACACTGTCATAAAAAGTTCATTATTTTGTAGACTTTAAACTTTAAAAGGTAAACAAAAAATATATATATATATATATATATATAAAAAAAACAGATTACAGACTTGGTTCATTAAAAAGAAGAAAGAATTAATTTCACTGTTAGGAAAAACAAAATAATAAAAAAAAGAGAGAGATGAGAGTTAAAAATAACAATTTCACTGTTTTTTTTTAATTCCAAATTGGCTCAACTCATATTCCTGAAAAAAAAAAAAAGAAGAAAAGAAAAAGAAGATAGGGAAGTAAATAGCATTTTTTTTAATAAATAATTAAAATAAATATTAGGTTTTTTAAAAATATTTCGAATAAATAACAGTACATCTTAGGTAAATATATTTATTTTTAATTATTTACTTAATAAAATTTACAATTTTTTGGCTCCCTATTGAATGTCATCATCTACCATTACCTTGCCCATCTTAACCAATTTAATGACAGACGAAGAAAAAAAAAATAGTAATATTTATTCAAATGGGAGCCCAAAAAATCTACGCCAACCCAAGTCTGGTTACTTAAAAAAAAAAAAAAAGAACATCTGCCTAATATTATTAGCTCCAAGGAACGACACGAACTTGAATCTTGATTGTTGTTCTCAAATTTTTTTTTTCATATTATTTAACATTTTGTCATTTGCCCCCGAATTTTGGATTCTTATCAGAAGTCCGTAAATGTAAACAAGTTTCGTTTAATTTTGACCGTTATGAATCAATCGCCGTTGGAACAAATCAGAAACACCAGAACTTTATGGAGAACATAAACGCTGATAAAAAAAAAAAAAAAAGGAAAAAAATTTCAAGGAGCGAATCTGAGAAACTTACAAGGGAATTGAAGCTCACGATTGGCGAGAGATTCGGCAGACTGCTGAAGAAGAAGAAGAAGAGGAGGAAAGAGGTGAGCGGTTTCCGGTGGGGAAAAGTTCGCTTGTGGGTGGTGGAGACAAATGATAGAGAATGACTTTGACCAGCAGAACAACAACCTCAGTTTTCTCAGTTGCGAATTTTTTGTTTTTGTTTTTGAGTAAATTGCTTAATTTTTAAAACATGTTCTTATGCCCTCTATTGTAAATTGATACACTCCTGACACATCTTATAATCTTTACCCCAAAAAAGAGAAATACATCTTTAAATCTATTAGGCATCCCAAGTATCCAAAACTCTTTTTTCCTTTCAGTGCCAAAACATATAGAAAAATGTCTTAAAAAGTATAAAATATAAAGTAAATAAAATAAAAATTCAAAATAAAATTAACCGTTTGGAGCTCTCACTCCAATCCAAATTTTTCAAAAGATTTTTGTTTTATTTTGTCTTTTCATTGAAATAAATCAATTTCACTATTCAAATATTTAAGTTTACATTTGGTTCGTCAATTAGAGATGAAATTTTTTAAGTTAAAATTGATTGATATTTCAAAAACTAGATATAATTTTTATTGATTAAAAATAATAATAATAACTGAGATGAAAAAATACAGTTTAATTAAAGTTAAGTTAAAATACTAAACAAAACATAAATCTTTCTTAAAAATTTAAACTTTAAAAATTCTTAATTTTTTTATTTCAAATCAAAATGAGATATGTATTTTTAAAATTATATAAAATGACGAGAGTAATTAAACAATATTCACATTACCATTTTTTTTTCGAACACTTGTAAAAAAGTTTTTACACATATTAACTCAAAACAGTTCATTTTCAATAAATTACACGACTCCAAACATTTATTTTTTTTCTAATCAAAATATTTTTAAAACTCCAATTCAAATATATATACCCAAAGGAGCTTATTATATCTATCTCTTTAAAGTACATATATATATATATATATACACATATATATATATAGTTCTGACACTCCTCAATATCAATCTTACATTACTAAAGTCTTCAAAATATAGAAATTCAAAGTAGAAAAGCTTCACATCAAACATAATGACAATATTGCACCTTTCGTCAAACATGAAAACGTCAAACACACTATTTAATAGACCCGCCGTATACCCCTTTTCTTTCTTCCGAAAGCGAGAATTGAAGAATCTTTGATATGTTACACTCTAAACATCTTACATTACAGAGTCATAACATAATCTTTACATCTCCTTCGTGACACTCGACTG
Source organism: Ficus hispida (assembly GCA_025413025.1). NCBI lineage: Eukaryota > Viridiplantae > Streptophyta > Magnoliopsida > Rosales > Moraceae > Ficus > Ficus hispida. Next base: position 151,945 of record CM046369.1, on the reverse strand, counting down.
TCATCGTCAGCAGGGTTGGGCTCATACTTTCCAACTTCTAGAAAAATATAATATTAACAATCACTGGGGCCAAAAAAGATTGTACTTTATTAAATGTCCACTACATTGTTACACTCCTTAACATTGATCTTGCATCAAAGTTTGTAACATTTTACACGCCCTTGCTACTATATCTAAACACCATATCCAACAAACTGTTTAATAAAAACGTCATACTTTTTTTTTTTTTTTTAATTCAATGGAAGATTTCCAAAACCCACATTATAAAATCCTCTGCATAGCTTCTCTGTTTCTTCAACCAAAAAAAAAAAAAAAAAAAACATCATACACCACTTGCCCTCCTGAAAAAACATGAAGGCAATTGATTCTATAATAATCTCCGCCATCACCATTTTGGGCCTCTTTCTTCAAGTAAAATACCAGCCACAAAATGTGTCCCCTTTTGATACTCACTATACAACCATGATTTTCTTGCTCATTGCACTTACTATCTATGTTTTTGCATGCATAATAGAGGAGGAAATAGCTGGTTCAGGCTCTGCAATGATTGTTTCCAAGCTCAGCTTCTTCTCCGGAACTCTTGCCTCTATTCTGCTTATGCAGATACTGGTTCCGGTTCTTGGATGGTCGATTTTCATTTTTTGGGCAATCTTCTTCATAAAGATTGTTCTTATTGAATTTCTACGCATTCTAGTTCTTCGCCATGTCCTTTCTCTGGTCTTTTCTTTGTTTAACAGGCGGGAAAGAGCTAGAGCTACACTAGGTGGATTAGTCCAGGAGCAAATTCGGCTCCCTCCGGCCTAAACAGGTTTCCCTAATCCCTTCCCTCATTGTACCATAATATATATATATATATATATATATATATATGTTACCAAAGATAAGGCAGATTTGGATGATTGTGTGTGATTTGATTTCCCAGATAGAGGAATGGAGGGCTGCCAAGTTAAAAGAAGGGGATTTTTCAGTTTGCCATCTAAGAGGAAAGTCGGATTCATGTCCACAAACAGAGGGAGATTCTCACACATATAATGATATAATGATATGTTGTATTGTATTACGTTATATTTTATTATGTTGTACTATACTGTATTATGTTGTAATCGAGAAGCATAAAAGTGTGTGATAATGTTGTATTAGAAATGGAATGAGTCATTGTTGGGGCTTCATTATTTTCTGTTTCCTTGGAATTTTTTTTTTTTTTTTTTTGGTCTGTTTTTTAATAAAGGCGCTCTTTGTTGGTTTTTTATTTATGTAATATTAGTCTGAAGAGTGTTAACAATTAAAATTGGATGTGCTTATTGTCTTTTCCCCCCGCTGATTTTAGCCTTAACAGAGAAGGGCAAATAATGAGATGAGCTGTAATTTTCGATTAACATGTAATAAAGTACAATCTGAACATGTTCATAAGGAAATTAATACTAATAATATTTATTGTACTAATAATTAATAGTTAAAACAACAAAAATACAGAAGCTATTTAAAAAAAAAAAAAAAAATTCGGACCCCTGATCCCCACTGTCCAAAACCTGCAATACAGTCGGAATTCTCTTCGTCATCTCTGAACTCAAAAATCGAAAATGGCGAAATCGGAATTCAATCCCCTCCAAAACTCGCTCATGACTCAGAACCAACTCGTCGACGCGCTCACCTCCCACATCTCTCTCTACCACTCTCACTCCCAATCGTCCAACCCTAACCCTAGCTCAAGCCCAAGGTCCTCCGTCCTCAAATGGTTCTCCTCCCTCACCGTCCCCCAGCGCCAGGCTCACCTAACCGTCGTGGACTCCAAGTTCGTCCAGACTCTCCTCCAGATGCTCCGCACGAGCCTCACGCGCGGCCACGGCCACTTCATCGTCCTCCCCGACCTCCTCTCCGGCGACCTCCCCAGCGTCTGCTTCAAGAAGTCCCGCGGTCTCCTCTTTAGGGTCTCCGAGTCCAACGAGTCGGAAAGGTCCATTTTTGATGCGACTCGGTTGTTCTCCTCCGGAGAAGGCGAGGCGATTGAGGAGTGTTCGTCGTCGGCCAAGTGCCTGGATTCGGTGACCGTGAGCGATGAATTCGTCGGGGATTTGGACCTATTCGTGGAGGTTATGGACGGAGTGTCGAACGGCGGGTTTTTGAGAGGCGAAGAGAGCGAATTGGGATCGGATTGGGTCGAATCGAAATGGTTGAAGGCGAAAGGCTATTACGGTATCGAAGCCTTTGTGGCCAATCGGTTGGAGGTGGCGTTGAGGCTTGCTTGGCTGAATGGTAGCAGCGGAAATGGGAAGAAGAGAGGGGTGAAATTGAAAGAGAAAGCGAGCTCCGCCGGAGTCGCGGCGAATGTGTTTTGGAGGAAGAAAGGGTGTGTGGATTGGTGGGAGAATTTGGATTCTTCAACTAGGAAGAAAATCTTCAATGCAGTTTTGGGAAAATCAGCTAAACATTTGGTACTTGCTCGAAACTTTAATAAACGTCTGAAAGTTATGTTCTTTATGTTCTTATATGCTTTCTCATTAAATGTCTGGTTTTGATGTTATCTATGTTCGTTTTGGGATTTCAATGTCGTGAGAAATTTAGTTTTTACTCGAAACTTAAAGCATTTGATAGTTATGTTCTTTCTGTTAAATGTCTGGTTTTGATATTATCTATGATCGTTTTGGAATTCAGTGTCGTGAGGTTTTGAAGGCGACTGGTAGCGCATTGGAGGATGAGCTTTGGCTCTTCAACACAGGATCGGAGCGACCATTGAGGTACAAAGATACAGTAAATACGCGAAAGACAGTGTCAACACTTGAACCTGACGCTGAATTTGGGTCAAACATTGTCCCAGCTTCTGTCTCTGGAAAATCTACTTCCTTATCCAAAGCATTGAATAGTTTGTTTGTGCTTCAGGATATTGTAATGATGACATCGTTATTTCAGGATAGTGTATGTGATCATAAAAGGAAAATTTTCTTCAGCTCATTGAGTTCAATTTGTACCGTTTCGGATTTAATACTAAGGAAAGTGAGAGGATTTTTAATGGTTATTTCGCTTGATTGCACAAAACTTGAACTTATGGCAGAAGAAAATGTTAGCAAGTCCCCACCTATTAAGTTCAAAGGAAAAGTTGGTTCTTGTAGCCGTAAGAAAAAGGGGAAGACCCGAAATACGAAGAAGCTAGATCCTGTTGAAGAGGGTTGCATGGATGTGCGTGATAAATCTCTTATGGTAACTTCTCGCCCCCTCTTATTTGAGGGGTTTACTGGAGTCCTTTTTCACACACAATGCTTGCTAAGAAGAGTTGCGTTTTATTTTTATTTATTCTTGTTTTGCCAGGATGTTAATTGTGCATTGGCACATAAAGAGAAGGCAGAATCGGTAGAGTCCAAGAAGACACCTGATGTACCTCAGAGGAAGGATATGTACAACGACAAATCTTTGTTTAAAGTAGAAATGGCTCCACTAGTTGTTTAATTTGGTTCTCATTTCTTGTCGATGGTTTGATCATTTTATAACTGTTACCCTTTAATCAGGAACCTGCCAAAGCAGTGGGTGTTGGGAAAGCTCAATCTGCTGCAAGGAAGTCGAGAAGAGAAAAGGGCAAAAACAGAATTAATGGCATTAGGAATCCTGCTGAACTGCCCAATTGTAAAAGACCAGCAATTGAAGCTTCGTCTTCCACCATTTCCCAAGATGAGGCAGTGAAGGATTCTCCAGTGTTTGTTCATTCAACTTTCCCGAACTTCTCAGGTGAAAATTCATCTCAGAGCGATGTCTTTGAATCGAGCTCAATTGCTTCTAGTTCTGTAAATGGACCTATCGAGGATGACCACAATAGCCAGAGAATTCAAGAGAACAAAGGTTCAGATTACGAGTTGGATAAAAGTGTGATTGAAAATAAAACAATATCTTCTAGATTGGAAACTCCAAGTTGTAACACAGATGAGAAAGTAATGTCTTCCTCTGTGCCTGCATTAGACACTAAAGTTTTCGGAAATGAAGATAGCAGTTGTGAGAAATCTGCACATATTAGTGAATTTGACGTAAAAACAGCTTTGCCAGAAAAACAGGTTAGAGTTTTTGACATTAAAGAAAAACGTGTTTTAATACATGAGCAAGAAAGTAGAAAGGTATCTGATACCATGCCTTCGTCCTCTTCCGATGGCCCTCCACATGAGTGGCCGAGTGTGGCTTCTACCTACTTTCCACCACTTAACCCACATCTCCACCTGCCACTGATCGGTTGCATTTGGATGTTGGTCGAAATTGGCATCATCACTTTCGTCAATCCATTTTACCTGCAATACATCAGCGGAATATAGAAGGTGGGTGTAACCCAGCTTTGTCTAGAAGATTGCCAATGAGTTTAGATTGGCCTCCAATGGTCCGTGGTGCTTGTGGTTTGGCTCCATCACGGACCTGTAATTATGATTCTGGGTTCATCTCTAGATGGCATTGTACTTATCCTCAAGGTTTTCCTAACCATAGCATGCAACTAAATGCAATAACCACTGATGTAGAAAGGAAGCATTCTGGGGATTTCACAGACCTACCTGAGTTAACAAGTAAACATGAAGTAGCAGATGACTGGGATAACCAATGGATATCAGAGGATGAAGTTGATGTGCATGCAATCTCAGGGATTGATTATAATCAACACTTTGGTGGTGGTGTGATGTATTGGAATCCTTCTGATCATCCAGTGGGAGGATTCTCTCGCCCTCCTTCCCTTAGCTCAGATGATAGCGTGTGGGCTTGGCGTGAAGCGGACATGAATAGGGCTGTTGATGATATGGTTGCATTCTCTTCTCCATACAGTACAACTGGTTTGACTTCACCTACTGCTTCTTTTTGTTCTCCTTTTGACAGTTTGGGCCCATATGTTATGACGGGAAATGAGGTACCTGGCAAGGTGCTTCATTCCCCGTCAACAGTAACAGATGCAGTGGTTGAGGAGGAAACATCTATATCATTGACAGATTTAACTGGTGATGTTGAAGGAAAGACGGGAGATCCACTCCCTTACCACATTTTGCCTCCCATCATCGTTCCCAATGTGATGAGGGATAGGTCAAGATCTGAGTTCAGGTGCAGTCATGATGTTAAAAGTCCTTGTGTTTCTCTTACTAGACGCGAGCAACCTCGAATGAAACGACCACCATCACCTGTTGTGCGATGCGTTACACGAGCCCCATGTCCACCTCCACCATCTCCTGTGAGTGAATCCAGGAAACACAGGGGTTTTCCAACTGTTAGATCTGGTAGTTCGAGCCCACGACATTGGGGTATGCGAGGTTGGTTCCATGATGGAACTAATTTGGAAGAAGCTTGCTTATACAGGATGGCGCAGAAGTTGTTTGGCCATCTTGGAGAAATAATAGCTTTTCAGGCCACCCAATGATTCAACCTCTTCCTGCAGCCTTACTGCAGGACCGGTTAATGGCCATGTCCCATCTGTCTCGTGATCAGGAACATGTAACTATAGAATCTACTTTATGACTGTTAATTTTTACCCAGTATAGATACTATATTAATCTGATGCTTACATTGTTATGCAGCCAGATGTTGCATTGCCTATGCAACCGATTGAATCACAGAGCTCTCCTCGTAGAAAAGCCTCTCTTTCTGTGTTGCACAGCCTTCTCCATGATGAGATTGACTCTTTCTGCAAGCAGGTATTGAGCTTCATATTCACTATCATCATTTTTGTCTCCCATTTCCTAGCACATCATTTTAGCATATCTTCCAAGGTGAAACCAAAATTTCTGCTAAAAGTTTAAAGCTTCTATCACCGTCCACATGGCATTAAAATAAAACTGATTTGTACATAAATCATCAAGGTTGCTGCACAAAATCTGGCTAGAAAGCCTTATATAACATGGGCTGTCAAGCGGGTAACCCGGTCTCTTCAAGTGCTGTGGCCCAGGTCCAGGACAAACATATTTGGTTCAAATTCATCTGGTTTGGCCCTTCCTACTAGTGATGTAGACCTTGTGGTTTGTCTCCCTCCTGTGAGGAACCTGGTAAAATCAGCACCATCTAATTGCTTATGACAACCTCCTCTTCTTTTTCCTTTATAGTATCTAATTGCAAAGTTTCTGTAGGAACCAATTAAAGAAGCTGGTATATTGGAGGGTCGTAATGGTATTAAAGAAACATGCCTTCAGGTATCTTGCCATGTTGGTCATGCTGTACTTAAAAAAAAAACTGGAAATGAAATATTCTGTTTATTTATTGCTAATCTATATAATGAAAAAAGATAATTACATTGATATTGTGTGGTAACTGTAGGGCAGTTTGAAAAATAATCCTGGCTGTAGAGATGTCATCACAGTTAGGTCTTTCCATTAGCTAAATGAATTTCAAAGTTTATAGCCTCCAACTGTTTGAAATAGCATGTTCTACCTAGATATGGTATTTAGTAGTGAATCTTAATTTATGTTTTTTTATATACGAGTATGTTACGCCAATTTTGCCTTGCATGAACCCCATATCTGTTACAAGCCAAATGGTTTTTATGTGTGTTTATGCTTGCATTTCTTTTCTTTCTACTGATAGTAGGAAAACTGTAATGTTTACTTGTCTTGTTCCCCGCAGCATGCAGCTAGGTATCTGGCAAATCAGGATTGGGTAAAAATTGATTCTCTCAAGACCGTGGAAAATACAGCTGTAATGCCTAATCTTTTTTTATCAATTTTCGTTTATATTATTTACACCTTCTCGTTTGGCTTATCTTCTCACCATTGTTCCCTTTTTTTTTTCTTTTTTTTTTCGGGCTGTTAGATACCTATTATTATGCTTGTGGTTGAAGTTCCTGTTGATGCCTCTTCTACTTCTAATGTTCAATCACCAAAAGAAGAACTTGCTCCTATGTCTGGTGAACAAGGTTCTAATGTCCAATCCGATGTGGTTGTTCTAGAAGAAACTGCTTTGCCAAAATGCTCGCAAATAAACTATGATACTAACAAGGACTCAATATCAGTTCGTCTTGACATTAGTTTCAAGTCTCCATCACATACAGGACTCCAGACTACAGAGCTGGTATCTCTCTTTATCTCTGTGTATGTGAAAAAGCACCTATTACGTACTATATTTTGTAGATGTGTGTGTATGTATGTATATATTTATGTTCACAGCACCTTCAAGTTCTACAACTTCACTATTTAGGCTTCTTGGACAAAAGCTAATTTAATTGAGTTTGCTGTCTTAATAAGATTCGAGGACAATTGGTAATTGAGTTGGCAATCATTTCTTGTTTGTACGTCGACATTTGTACTGGGGTTCCAATATGTTTTATGTGCAATATCTTATTTGCAATCACAGGTTAAGAAGCTGATTGAGCAATTTCCAGCAGCCATGCCTCTTGCTTTGGTACTTAAACAGTTCTTGGCAGATCGCAGCCTGGATCAATCCTACTCAGGTGGCTTGAGTTCCTACTGTTTGGTGAGTAATACTGCAAATCTGCAATACTTATTTTACTTGATTAATTCTGTCATATTGATGCAAAGTTGTAGAGTTCCGCCATTTCTTGTTTCGAACATAAAAATTGATTTTTAGGTTACTATTCAACAATAAAGGCTACCATTTAATTCATGTGTTTAACACGTTAACTTCTACAAAATTTTAGCAAAAGTTAAAGTTGCACTGTAGCAGTCAAATCAAGGCACAAGTCATTAACATTCTACCAGTTGTTAAAAGTGCAACTCTTGTCATCGGCCATGGGATTATAAATATGATCATATCCTGTAACTGAGTTTGCAAAACTCAAAAGTTCATTAGAATATTAACTTAGACGGTAATGGAAGAATTTTAGGCGCGAGAGTGGCCCAGATTATAGGTCTTGTGGGATGAGTAATGAAAAATGACGTATTGAAGATCTAATCTGTCAGGAGAAACACTTGATTTGATCGAAGTGTTATAAACTGATTACAAGTAGATCACAAGTAGTTCTGAAACTTTGTTTATAATGTTATCCAGTTACCTTGACCAAGCTCGTGTTTTAGTATACATGACTGGAGTGACCAGAATACTCATAGTACGTTTGCTAGATGTCCAGTTTAATGTTTTGATAGTGTCTATTTTTTTTCCTTTTAATTTTTGGCAGATATTGCTAATTACGCGTTTTCTTCAACATGAGCATCATCTTGGCCGTCCAATCAACCAAGTAATGTTTGCTACTTAAAGTTGTTTTTGACAGCACCGTTTCTTTGTATTGGTCATACGGTCTTCTTAATGAAACTTATATGATGCATCAAAAACAAATAACATGTTTGCAACATTTTTTTTTTCTAACGTATGAAACCTTGATTTTTGATTTTTGATTTTTGTGATTTTATTTTTTATGCCCAAAAAATTGTTGATTTATTTTATTATTCGTTCTTATGGTTTTTCCCATATATGCTGAACTAAATGACGACAAATGGTTCAACTGGACTCAGTTGAGTTTCAGTTTATACTCAAACCTATAGCAATTGGAAACTATTTCCCCCATCATTTACAACAAATGAGAGAAAATTATGGCATTTCCTTATCAGTTGGTGATATAGAATTTGATTCACATTCAAAATAGTTCTTTTTTATCCATATTTCTGTTTTCCATTGATGTTAATTATGTTCTGAGTGCTTGTCTGACTGCAAAATTAATGATCTTTCAGAACTTTGGAAGCCTATTGATGGATTTTCTTTACTTCTTTGGGTAAGTAAGTTTGCTGTCAGTATATATTATGTTTCTATCTAAATGCTTATTCAATGACTACTCTGCTGATATTGGGGAGTTGTTAAATTGTTTGTTTGTCTCCGTCGATATTTTTGATCATTTGAGCATATTTTTCAGGAATGTGTTTGATCCTCGTCAGATGCGAATATCGGTACGGGGAAGTGGAGTTTATATAAAAAGGGAAAGAGGTTGCAGGTAATGCTATTGCTTTTTTCTTTCTCAAATCAGTTGGAAATCATCCATTTCTTTCTTTTTGATTTACTTGATGTTGCAGCATCGATCCAATACACATCGACGATCCCCTTTTTCCAACTAATAATGTTGGCAGGAATTGCTTTAGGATTCATCAATGTATAAAGGTAATTTTCTGTTCTTTGTTGGATTTGTTGTCTGATTTAGAGCAACGGCAAGAAAATTGCCGTTAGAATATAAAAAGACGATAATAATATGTATTTGAGTTATTTTTGGCACATCTATTTATTCTGACATTCAATTACAATGCATAATGTAGGCATTTTCGGAAGCCTATTCTATTTTGGAGAATGAGCTCGCTTCTCTTTCAAATGATGATGATAAGTGTTCAGAGCCTCCTGTAGATTGCTGCCAAAGATCATACCAAATATCGATTTATCATAGGGATTCGTTGTGTATAAAACCTTATATTTGAGAAGGATGTAAACCAGGTCGGCTAGGAAGTCGAGCTAACCTAAGCAGGAAAAGAGGTATTTTTGAATCTCTTAATAATATTGTCTAATGTTCTTTTTTTCAATAAACAATTTTAGCACAGTTCTCCCTTTTTTTTTGGGAACCGACTCACCGAGGACATTGTTTGATAGTTATTTGTCTTGTTCATTATTTCAATTTGCACGATTCTCATAGTATCTTTTTCTTTTGGTCTTTTCGTTTGTGTAGGAAGTTTGTTGGCTCACAGCTTGGCTCTTTTTCACTACAATGACGAATGGGCCCTTGTTTAAGCAAGATCGAACTTGAGGAATTCATGGATTTCTTAGTACCTTATTAAGGTGCTACGTGGCTTTGGTTTTGTGTAACCTTTATTTCAATGCAAGTAAAGGACTGAAGCAAAGTAGTCGGAATAAACAGGTGAAGCTAACTCATCATAATTTGGGAATGAGTTCGTCCCCTTTTCCATTGGTGAGTATGTCAAAGACTTCTTGTTGACTGCTTCCATAACAAAAATTCTGTTAAAGTCTGCATCTTGATGATTCTTCAGGTGGAAGTTGGAATGAACCCTCCATCTATCGAAATCCCGGGTAATTTCTGTTTAAGTCTCCACTCTTTATTTATTTAAAAGAACATTTAGGCAAGTTATGCTGTTTCCATAGTCCTAGCATTACTACTTAGAGATACTCCAGCTTTGGCAATGGTCCTTTCTGTTTTTATTCTACTTTGTTGTGTATGTCCGTTTTTAGGGTAGTATTGTACATATCAAATTTCGTCCCGATATTAATTCTCTTCGGTTCTGGCATTTATGTTTTGAATCCATAAGCTGGTGATGTAGCACATGCCACCCGTTGCAATATATGATTCACTTGTTTTTCAATTCGAAAATGTTCTGCTAAAGTGCTAGCCTTCTCTATGTTGGTTCCTTTCGTAGAGCACGACTATAGTTTTCTCGAGAAAATGCTTCCAAGCACTCAGTTCTGAAGTGGATTATGGAAAGATTAAGCCAGAGTGCGTTTGCATGACACGCCAAACTGCAATTATGGTGCTGGAAACAAATAACACTTGTACTTATGCAACGTCAAACAAAACAAGCTTCCGGATCATGAGCGATAGCTTTCGTATCATGGCTTTATATGACGGAGAGGTTGGGAAGATCACCAGTTTCTGATATCGCAAAATGTAGGAATAATGTACCATAAGTCCCTCAAAGTTTTGTATCTATTGTCACGACCTTTTACTAATTATATCTGTTTGTGTATATGTATGTAATATATGTGATGTATATATGTATATTCCTCAAGCCAATTAGATTGACCTCTGCTCAATATAGTGTTGCTACAAAATTAGAGTATAATGTTTGCTAGTTCAAATCCATGAGCTTGATCTGAAACTTTTTCACCACTCATACAACAAGATTCGACTTGTTACAAGCGATTTTACAGTTCTTTCCCACCTAGAAATAAAGCTCAAATTCTCATATTTCTTCTTCGGGGAAAAGGTCGATGTCCCTGGCTGGACCCATTCGGAGTCTCTCTTGTAGAGCCACATTCTTGGGCAGTACAAGTTCAGTTCCCTCGCCAGACATGGAGAAGTATCTCTCTAGCACCATCTGCGACCATTAAACCCACGAAAATATTAACAAGTAAAGCCAAACGAAATGAGCCAATCCCAAACCATACAGCTATAATCAGCACAAAAACCAAATGTGATTTCGTACCATTGCGGCGTAGGCATCGCTTTTGTTTTGCCTAGCAGACTCGCTGAGGCCCCTGCAAGAGATGGGTTTTAAGCTATAGTTTAGCTCCTCTTCGGAGATGGGTTTGAACTGAAAAAATCTAATTCGAATTAAGAATCTAAACTGGAATCTGGGAGATGTAAAAATGAACCAAGTGTAGATTTCAAAAGAGTGAAAATTTGATTATTTTGCTTGAAACAAGGACTTTTAATGTTCCATAATCAATCTAGCAATAGCAATTTGCCCATCTTTGCGTGATCAAAATTTTCAAGTCCCATGATGAACTTAAAGACAAATCAATCTCCCACTTTTTAACTCCAAGAACACCCTTTTTGCATTCCAATCTAAAAATACAATAATCATTTACTCAAAGACGGATTAGTAATCAGACCAGGCAAAAATTAGAGGAAAAGAAAAAAAAAAAAAAAAAAAAAGATAAATAGATTTTGGGTCAAAATAATCAATTACATGCAAATCATTCTGTCAACGGCCTCTCTGGTTGTTCCATTTTCATCCAGCAGGTAACACTCTCCAACCCTGAGTTCAAACACAAAGTTCAAAACTGCACATCAACTCAAATACACTCATTGGGTGCAAAAGAATTGCTAAACAAACATAATAACGGAGTTCAGAAATTCATTAAAAATGATACACAAATATTCTAACCTTAAACTCTTCAAAAATGAAAAGAAAGAATGTGTAATAACCTGTGAGCAGCTCGAACAGCAAGTCTGCCGGCAACACTCCGGACTTTGTTCGACTGCGGGGTCTCCTTCCCGTCACTCGACTTCGGAAGCCCAATTACAAACTCATCAGCTTCCTACACTTTTTTTAA
>CM046369.1:81991-139908 GCA_025413025.1 Ficus hispida | reverse complement strand
TTCTTGGAGTTAAAAAGTGGGAGATTGATTTGTCTTTAAGTTCATCATGGGACTTGAAATTTTGATCACGCAAAGATGGGCAAATTGCTATTGCTAGATTGGATTATGGAACATTAAAAGTCCTTGTTTCAAGCAAAATCAAAATTTTCACTCTTTTGAAATCTACACTTGGTTCATTTTTACATCTCCCAGATTCCAGTTTAGATTCTTAATTCGAATTAGATTTTTTCAGTTCAAACCCATCTCCGAAGAGGAGCTAAACTATAGCTTAAAACCCATCTCTTGCAGGGGCCTCAGCGAGTCTGCTAGGCAAAAACAAAAGCGATGCCTACGCCGCAATGGTACGAAATCACATTTGGTTTTTGTGCTGATTATAGCTGTATGGTTTGGGATTGGCTCATTTCGTTTGGCTTTACTTGTTAATATTTTCGTGGGTTTAATGGTCGCAGATGGTGCTAGAGAGATACTTCTCCATGTCTGGCGAGGGAACTGAACTTGTACTGCCCAAGAATGTGGCTCTACAAGAGAGACTCCGAATGGGTCCAGCCAGGGACATCGACCTTTTCCCCGAAGAAGAAATATGAGAATTTGAGCTTTATTTCTAGGTGGGAAAGAACTGTAAAATCGCTTGTAACAAGTCGAATCTTGTTGTATGAGTGGTTGAAAAAGTTTCAGATCAAGCTCATGGATTTGAACTAAGCAAAACATTATACTCTAATTTTGTAGCAACACTATATTGAGCAGAGGTCAATCTAATTGGCTTGAGGAATATACATATATACATCACATATATTACATACATATACACAAACAGATATAATTAGTAAAAGGTCGTGACAATAGATACAAAACTTGAGGGACTTATGGTACATTATTCCTACATTTTGCGATATCAGAAACTGGTGATCTTCCCAACCTCTCCGTCATATAAAGCCATGATACGAAAGCTATCGCTCATGATCCGGAAGCTTGTTTTGTTTGACGTTGCATAAGTACAAGTGTTTATTTGTTTCCAGCACCATAATTGCAGTTTGGCGTGTCATGCAAACGCACTCTGGCTTAATCTTTCCATAATCCACTTCAGAACTGAGTGCTTGGAAGCATTTTCTCGAGAAAACTATAGTGTGCTCTACGAAAGGAACCAACATAGAGAAGGCTAGCACTTTAGCAGAACATTTTCGAATTGAAAAACAAGTGATCATATATTGCAACGGGTGGCATGTGCTACATCACCAGCTTATGGATTCAAAAACATAAATGCCAGAACCGAAGAGAAATATCGGGACGAAATTTGATATGTAAATACTACCCTAAAAACGGACATACACAAACTAGAATAAAAACAGAAAGGACCATTGCCAAAGCTGGAGTATCTCTAAGTAGTAATGCTAGGACTATGGAAACAGCATAACTTGCCTAAATGTTCTTTTAAATAAATAAAGAGTGGAGACTTAAACAGAAATTACCCGGGATTTCGATAGATGGAGGGTTCATTCCAACTTCCACCTGAAGAATCATCAAGATGCAGACTTTAACAGAATTTTTGTTATGGAAGCAGTCAACAAGAAGTCTTTGACATACTCACCAATGGAAAAGGGACGAACTCATTCCCAAATTATGATGAGTTAGCTTCACCTGTTTATTCCGACTACTTTGCTTCAGTCCTTTACTTGCATTGAAATAAAGGTTACACAAAACCAAAGCCACGTAGCACCTTAATAAGGTACTAAGAAATCCATGAATTCCTCAAGTTCGATCTTGCTTAAACAAGGGCATTCGTCATTGTAGTGAAAAAGAGCCAAGCTGTGAGCCAACAAACTTCCTACACAAACGAAAAGACCAAAAGAAAAAGATACTATGAGAATCGTGCAAATTGAAATAATGAACAAGACAAATAACTATCAAACAATGTCCTCGGTGAGTCGGTTCCCAAAAAAAAAGGGAGAACTGTGCTAAAATTGTTTATTGAAAAAAAAGAACATTAGACAATATTATTAAGAGATTCAAAAATACCTCTTTTCCTGCTTAGGTTAGCTCGACTTCCTAGCCGACCTGGTTTACATCCTTCTCAAATATAAGGTTTTATACACAACGAATCCCTATGATAAATCGATATTTGGTATGATCTTTGGCAGCAATCTACAGGAGGGCTCTGAACACTTATCATCATCATTTGAAAGAGAAGCGAGCTCATTCTCCAAAATAGAATAGGCTTCCGAAAATGCCTACATTATGCATTGTAATTGAATGTCAGAATAAATAGATGTGCCAAAAATAACTCAAATACATATTATTATCGTCTTTTTATATTCTAACGGCAATTTTCTTGCCGTTGCTCTAAATCAGACAAACAAATCCAACAAAGAACAGAAAATTACCTTTATACATTGATGAATCCTAAAGCAATTCCTGCAACATTATTAGTTGGAAAAAGGGGATCGTCGATGTGTATTGGATCGATGCTGCAACATCAAGTAAATCAAAAAGAAAGAAATGGATGATTTCCAACTGATTTGAGAAAGAAAAAAGCAATAGCATTACCTGCAACCTCTTTCCCTTTTTATATAAACTCCACTTCCCCGTACCGATATTCGCATCTGACGAGGATCAAACACATTCCTGAAAAATATGCTCAAATGATCAAAAATATCGACGGAGACAAACAAACAATTTAACAACTCCCCAATATCAGCAGAGTAGTCATTGAATAAGCATTTAGATAGAAACATAATATATACTGACAGCAACTTACTTACCCAAAGAAGTAAAGAAAATCCATCAATAGGCTTCCAAAGTTCTGAAAGATCATTAATTTTGCAGTCAGACAAGCACTCAGAACATAATTAACATCAATGGAAAACAGAAATATGGATAAAAAAGAACTATTTTGGAATGTGAATCAAATTCTATATCACCACTGATAAGGAAATGCCATAATTTTCTCTCATTTGTTGTAAATGATGGGGGAAATAGTTTCCAATTGCTATAGGTTTGAGTATAAACTGAAACTCAACTGAGTCCAGTTGAACCATTTTGTCGTCATTTAGTTCAGCATATATGGGAAAAACCATAAGAACGAATAATAAAATAAATCAACAATTTTTTGGGCATAAAAAATAAAATCACAAAAAATCAAAAATCAAAATCAAGGTTTCATACGTTAGAAAAAAAAAATGTTGCAAACATGTTATTTGTTTTTGATGCATCATATAAGTTTCATTAAGAAGACCGTATGACCAATACAAAGAAACGGTGCTGTCAAAAACAACTTTAAGTAGCAAACATTACTTGGTTGATTGGACGGCCAAGATGATGCTCATGTTGAAGAAAACGCGTAATTAGCAATATCTGCCAAAAATTAAAAGGAAAAAAATAGACACTATCAAAACATTAAACTGGACATCTAGCAAACGTACTATGAGTATTCTGGTCACTCCAGTCATGTATACTAAACACGAGCTTGGTCAAGGTAACTGGATAACATTATAAACAAAGTTTCAGAACTACTTGTGATCTACTTGTAATCAGTTTATAACACTTCGATCAAATCAAGTGTTTCTCCTGACAGATTAGATCTTCAATACGTCATTTTTCATTACTCATCCCACAAGACCTATAATCTGGGCCACTCTCGCGCCTAAAATTCTTCCATTACCGTCTAAGTTAATATTCTAATGAACTTTTGAGTTTTGCAAACTCAGTTACAGGATATGATCATATTTATAATCCCATGGCCGATGACAAGAGTTGCACTTTTAAACAACTGGTAGAATGTTAATGACTTGTGCCTTGATTTGACTGCTACAGTGCAACTTTAACTTTTGCTAAAATTTTGTAGAAGTTAACGTGTTAAACACATGAATTAAATGGTAGCCTTTATTGTTGAATAGTAACCTAAAAATCAATTTTTATGTTCGAAACAAGAAATGGCGGAACTCTACAACTTTGCATCAATATGACAGAATTAATCAAGTAAAATAAGTATTGCAGATTTGCAGTATTACTCACCAAACAGTAGGAACTCAAGCCACCTGAGTAGGATTGATCCAGGCTGCGATCTGCCAAGAACTGTTTAAGTACCAAAGCAAGAGGCATGGCTGCTGGAAATTGCTCAATCAGCTTCTTAACCTGTGATTGCAAATAAGATATTGCACATAAAACATATTGGAACCCCAGTACAAATGTCGACGTACAAACAAGAAATGATTGCCAACTCAATTACCAATTGTCCTCGAATCTTATTAAGACAGCAAACTCAATTAAATTAGCTTTTGTCCAAGAAGCCTAAATAGTGAAGTTGTAGAACTTGAAGGTGCTGTGAACATAAATATATACATACATACACACACATCTACAAAATATAGTACGTAATAGGTGCTTTTTCACATACACAGAGATAAAGAGAGATACCAGCTCTGTAGTCTGGAGTCCTGTATGTGATGGAGACTTGAAACTAATGTCAAGACGAACTGATATTGAGTCCTTGTTAGTATCATAGTTTATTTGCGAGCATTTTGGCAAAGCAGTTTCTTCTAGAACAACCACATCGGATTGGACATTAGAACCTTGTTCACCAGACATAGGAGCAAGTTCTTCTTTTGGTGATTGAACATTAGAAGTAGAAGAGGCATCAACAGGAACTTCAACCACAAGCATAATAATAGGTATCTAACAGCCCGAAAAAAAAAAGAAAAAAAAAAGGGAACAATGGTGAGAAGATAAGCCAAACGAGAAGGTGTAAATAATATAAACGAAAATTGATAAAAAAAGATTAGGCATTACAGCTGTATTTTCCACGGTCTTGAGAGAATCAATTTTTACCCAATCCTGATTTGCCAGATACCTAGCTGCATGCTGCGGGGAACAAGACAAGTAAACATTACAGTTTTCCTACTATCAGTAGAAAGAAAAGAAATGCAAGCATAAACACACATAAAAACCATTTGGCTTGTAACAGATATGGGGTTCATGCAAGGCAAAATTGGCGTAACATACTCGTATATAAAAAAACATAAATTAAGATTCACTACTAAATACCATATCTAGGTAGAACATGCTATTTCAAACAGTTGGAGGCTATAAACTTTGAAATTCATTTAGCTAATGGAAAGACCTAACTGTGATGACATCTCTACAGCCAGGATTATTTTTCAAACTGCCCTACAGTTACCACCACAATATCAATGTAATTATCTTTTTTCATTATATAGATTAGCAATAAATAACAGAATATTTCATTTCCAGTTTTTTTTTTAAGTACAGCATGACCAACATGGCAAGATACCTGAAGGCATGTTTCTTTAATACCATTACGACCCTCCAATATACCAGCTTCTTTAATTGGTTCCTACAGAAACTTTGCAATTAGATACTATAAAGGAAAAAGAAGAGGAGGTTGTCATAAGCAATTAGATGGTGCTGATTTTACCAGGTTCCTCACAGGAGGGAGACAAACCACAAGGTCTACATCACTAGTAGGAAGGGCCAAACCAGATGAATTTGAACCAAATATGTTTGTCCTGGACCTGGGCCACAGCACTTGAAGAGACCGGGTTACCCGCTTGACAGCCCATGTTATATAAGGCTTTCTAGCCAGATTTTGTGCAGCAACCTTGATGATTTATGTACAAATCAGTTTTATTTTAATGCCATGTGGACGGTGATAGAAGCTTTAAACTTTTAGCAGAAAATTTTGGTTTCACCTTGGAAGATATGCTAAAATGATGTGCTAGGAAATGGGAGACAAAAATGATGATAGTGAATATGAAGCTCAATACCTGCTTGCAGAAAGAGTCAATCTCATCATGGAGAAGGCTGTGCAACACAGAAAGAGAGGCTTTTCTACGAGGAGAGCTCTGTGATTCAATCGGTTGCATAGGCAATGCAACATCTGGCTGCATAACAATGTAAGCATCAGATTAATATAGTATCTATACTGGGTAAAAATTAACAGTCATAAAGTAGATTCTATAGTTACATGTTCCTGATCACGAGACAGATGGGACATGGCCATTAACCGGTCCTGCAGTAAGGCTGCAGGAAGAGGTTGAATCATTGGGTGGCCTGAAAAGCTATTATTTCTCCAAGATGGCCAAACAACTTCTGCGCCATCCCTGTATAAGCAAGCTTCTTCCAAATTAGTTCCATCATGGAACCAACCTCGCATACCCCAATGTCGTGGGCTCGAACTACCAGATCTAACAGTTGGAAAACCCCTGTGTTTCCTGGATTCACTCACAGGAGATGGTGGAGGTGGACATGGGGCTCGTGTAACGCATCGCACAACAGGTGATGGTGGTCGTTTCATTCGAGGTTGCTCGCGTCTAGTAAGAGAAACACAAGGACTTTTAACATCATGACTGCACCTGAACTCAGATCTTGACCTATCCCTCATCACATTGGGAACGATGATGGGAGGCAAAATGTGGTAAGGGAGTGGATCTCCCGTCTTTCCTTCAACATCACCAGTTAAATCTGTCAATGATATAGATGTTTCCTCCTCAACCACTGCATCTGTTACTGTTGACGGGGAATGAAGCACCTTGCCAGGTACCTCATTTCCCGTCATAACATATGGGCCCAAACTGTCAAAAGGAGAACAAAAAGAAGCAGTAGGTGAAGTCAAACCAGTTGTACTGTATGGAGAAGAGAATGCAACCATATCATCAACAGCCCTATTCATGTCCGCTTCACGCCAAGCCCACACGCTATCATCTGAGCTAAGGGAAGGAGGGCGAGAGAATCCTCCCACTGGATGATCAGAAGGATTCCAATACATCACACCACCACCAAAGTGTTGATTATAATCAATCCCTGAGATTGCATGCACATCAACTTCATCCTCTGATATCCATTGGTTATCCCAGTCATCTGCTACTTCATGTTTACTTGTTAACTCAGGTAGGTCTGTGAAATCCCCAGAATGCTTCCTTTCTACATCAGTGGTTATTGCATTTAGTTGCATGCTATGGTTAGGAAAACCTTGAGGATAAGTACAATGCCATCTAGAGATGAACCCAGAATCATAATTACAGGTCCGTGATGGAGCCAAACCACAAGCACCACGGACCATTGGAGGCCAATCTAAACTCATTGGCAATCTTCTAGACAAAGCTGGGTTACACCCACCTTCTATATTCCGCTGATGTATTGCAGGTAAAATGGATTGACGAAAGTGATGATGCCAATTTCGACCAACATCCAAATGCAACCGATCAGTGGCAGGTGGGAGATGTGGGTTAAGTGGTGGAAAGTAGGTAGAAGCCACACTCGGCCACTCATGTGGAGGGCCATCGGAAGAGGACGAAGGCATGGTATCAGATACCTTTCTACTTTCTTGCTCATGTATTAAAACACGTTTTTCTTTAATGTCAAAAACTCTAACCTGTTTTTCTGGCAAAGCTGTTTTTACGTCAAATTCACTAATATGTGCAGATTTCTCACAACTGCTATCTTCATTTCCGAAAACTTTAGTGTCTAATGCAGGCACAGAGGAAGACATTACTTTCTCATCTGTGTTACAACTTGGAGTTTCCAATCTAGAAGATATTGTTTTATTTTCAATCACACTTTTATCCAACTCGTAATCTGAACCTTTGTTCTCTTGAATTCTCTGGCTATTGTGGTCATCCTCGATAGGTCCATTTACAGAACTAGAAGCAATTGAGCTCGATTCAAAGACATCGCTCTGAGATGAATTTTCACCTGAGAAGTTCGGGAAAGTTGAATGAACAAACACTGGAGAATCCTTCACTGCCTCATCTTGGGAAATGGTGGAAGACGAAGCTTCAATTGCTGGTCTTTTACAATTGGGCAGTTCAGCAGGATTCCTAATGCCATTAATTCTGTTTTTGCCCTTTTCTCTTCTCGACTTCCTTGCAGCAGATTGAGCTTTCCCAACACCCACTGCTTTGGCAGGTTCCTGATTAAAGGGTAACAGTTATAAAATGATCAAACCATCGACAAGAAATGAGAACCAAATTAAACAACTAGTGGAGCCATTTCTACTTTAAACAAAGATTTGTCGTTGTACATATCCTTCCTCTGAGGTACATCAGGTGTCTTCTTGGACTCTACCGATTCTGCCTTCTCTTTATGTGCCAATGCACAATTAACATCCTGGCAAAACAAGAATAAATAAAAATAAAACGCAACTCTTCTTAGCAAGCATTGTGTGTGAAAAAGGACTCCAGTAAACCCCTCAAATAAGAGGGGGCGAGAAGTTACCATAAGAGATTTATCACGCACATCCATGCAACCCTCTTCAACAGGATCTAGCTTCTTCGTATTTCGGGTCTTCCCCTTTTTCTTACGGCTACAAGAACCAACTTTTCCTTTGAACTTAATAGGTGGGGACTTGCTAACATTTTCTTCTGCCATAAGTTCAAGTTTTGTGCAATCAAGCGAAATAACCATTAAAAATCCTCTCACTTTCCTTAGTATTAAATCCGAAACGGTACAAATTGAACTCAATGAGCTGAAGAAAATTTTCCTTTTATGATCACATACACTATCCTGAAATAACGATGTCATCATTACAATATCCTGAAGCACAAACAAACTATTCAATGCTTTGGATAAGGAAGTAGATTTTCCAGAGACAGAAGCTGGGACAATGTTTGACCCAAATTCAGCGTCAGGTTCAAGTGTTGACACTGTCTTTCGCGTATTTACTGTATCTTTGTACCTCAATGGTCGCTCCGATCCTGTGTTGAAGAGCCAAAGCTCATCCTCCAATGCGCTACCAGTCGCCTTCAAAACCTCACGACACTGAATTCCAAAACGATCATAGATAATATCAAAACCAGACATTTAACAGAAAGAACATAACTATCAAATGCTTTAAGTTTCGAGTAAAAACTAAATTTCTCACGACATTGAAATCCCAAAACGAACATAGATAACATCAAAACCAGACATTTAATGAGAAAGCATATAAGAACATAAAGAACATAACTTTCAGACGTTTATTAAAGTTTCGAGCAAGTACCAAATGTTTAGCTGATTTTCCCAAAACTGCATTGAAGATTTTCTTCCTAGTTGAAGAATCCAAATTCTCCCACCAATCCACACACCCTTTCTTCCTCCAAAACACATTCGCCGCGACTCCGGCGGAGCTCGCTTTCTCTTTCAATTTCACCCCTCTCTTCTTCCCATTTCCGCTGCTACCATTCAGCCAAGCAAGCCTCAACGCCACCTCCAACCGATTGGCCACAAAGGCTTCGATACCGTAATAGCCTTTCGCCTTCAACCATTTCGATTCGACCCAATCCGATCCCAATTCGCTCTCTTCGCCTCTCAAAAACCCGCCGTTCGACACTCCGTCCATAACCTCCACGAATAGGTCCAAATCCCCGACGAATTCATCGCTCACGGTCACCGAATCCAGGCACTTGGCCGACGACGAACACTCCTCAATCGCCTCGCCTTCTCCGGAGGAGAACAACCGAGTCGCATCAAAAATGGACCTTTCCGACTCGTTGGACTCGGAGACCCTAAAGAGGAGACCGCGGGACTTCTTGAAGCAGACGCTGGGGAGGTCGCCGGAGAGGAGGTCGGGGAGGACGATGAAGTGGCCGTGGCCGCGCGTGAGGCTCGTGCGGAGCATCTGGAGGAGAGTCTGGACGAACTTGGAGTCCACGACGGTTAGGTGAGCCTGGCGCTGGGGGACGGTGAGGGAGGAGAACCATTTGAGGACGGAGGACCTTGGGCTTGAGCTAGGGTTAGGGTTGGACGATTGGGAGTGAGAGTGGTAGAGAGAGATGTGGGAGGTGAGCGCGTCGACGAGTTGGTTCTGAGTCATTAGCGAGTTTTGGAGGGAATTGAATTCCGATTTCGCCATTGTCGAATTTTGAGTTCAGAGATGACGAAGAGAATTCCGACTGTGTTGCAGGTTTTAGACAGTGGGGATCAGGGGTCCGAATTTTTTTTTTTTTTTTTTAAATAGCTTCTGTATTTTTGTTGTTTTAATTATTAATTATTAGTACAATAAATATTATTAGTATTAATTTTCTTATGAACATGTTCAGATTGTACTTTATTACATGTTAATCGAAAATTACAGCTCATCTCATTATTTGCCCTTCTCTGTTAAGGCTAAAATCAGCGGGGGGAAAAGACAATAAGCACATCCAATTTTAATTGTTAACACTCTTCAGACTAATATTACATAAATAAAAAACCAACAAAGAGCGCCTTTATTAAAAAACAGACCAAAAAAAAAAAAAAAATTCCAAGGAAACAGAAAATAATGAAGCCCCAACAATGACTCATTCCATTTCTAATACAACATTATCACACACTTTTATGCTTCTCGATTACAACATAATACAGTATAGTACAACATAATAAAATATAACGTAATACAATACAACATATCATTATATCATTATATGTGTGAGAATCTCCCTCTGTTTGTGGACATGAATCCGACTTTCCTCTTAGATGGCAAACTGAAAAATCCCCTTCTTTTAACTTGGCAGCCCTCCATTCCTCTATCTGGGAAATCAAATCACACACAATCATCCAAATCTGCCTTATCTTTGGTAACATATATATATATATATATATATATTATGGTACAATGAGGGAAGGGATTAGGGAAACCTGTTTAGGCCGGAGGGAGCCGAATTTGCTCCTGGACTAATCCACCTAGTGTAGCTCTAGCTCTTTCCCGCCTGTTAAACAAAGAAAAGACCAGAGAAAGGACATGGCGAAGAACTAGAATGCGTAGAAATTCAATAAGAACAATCTTTATGAAGAAGATTGCCCAAAAAATGAAAATCGACCATCCAAGAACCGGAACCAGTATCTGCATAAGCAGAATAGAGGCAAGAGTTCCGGAGAAGAAGCTGAGCTTGGAAACAATCATTGCAGAGCCTGAACCAGCTATTTCCTCCTCTATTATGCATGCAAAAACATAGATAGTAAGTGCAATGAGCAAGAAAATCATGGTTGTATAGTGAGTATCAAAAGGGGACACATTTTGTGGCTGGTATTTTACTTGAAGAAAGAGGCCCAAAATGGTGATGGCAGAGATGATTATAGAATCAATTGCCTTCATGTTTTTTCAGGAGGGCAAGTGGTGTATGATGTTTTTTTTTTTTTTTTTTGTTGGTTGAAGAAACAGAGAAGCTATGCAGAGGATTTTATAATGTGGGTTTTGGAAATCTTCCATTGAATTTAGAAAAAAAAAAAAAGTATGACGTTTTTATTAAACAGTTTGTTGGATATGGTGTTTTGATATAGTAGCAAGGGCGTGTAAAATGTTACAAACTTTGATGCAAGATCAATGTTATAAGGAGTGTAACAATGGTGTAGTGGACATTTAATAAAGTACAATCTTTTTTGGCCCCAGTGATTGTTAATATTATATTTTTCTTAGAAGTTGAAAAGTATGAGCCCAACCCTACTTACAAAGACAGTCGAGTGTCACGAAGGAGATGTAAAGATTATGTTATGACTTTGTAATGTAAGATGTTTAGAGTGTAACACATCAAAGATTCTTCAATTCTTGCTGTCGGAAGAAAGAAAAGGGGTACATGGCGGGTCTATTAAATAGTGTGTTTGACGTTTTCATGTTTGACGAAAGGTGCAATATTGTCATTATGTTTGATGTGAAGCTTTTCTACTTTGAATTTCTATATTTTAAAGACTTTAGTAATGTAAGATTGATATTGAGGAGTGTCAGAACTATATATATGTGTGTGTATATATATATATATATATGTATGTACTTTAAAGAGATAGATATAATAAGCTCCTTTTGTATATATTTTTGAATTGGAGTTTTAAAAATATTTTGATTAGAAAAAAAATGAATGTTTGGAGTTGTGTATTTTATTGAAAATGAACTGTTTTGAGTTAATATGTGTAAAAACTTTTTTAAAAGTATTCGAAAAAAATGACAATATGAATATTGTTTTATTACTTTCGTCATTTTATATAATTTTAAAAATACAAATCTCATTTTGATTTGAAATAAAAAAAATTAAGAACTTTTAAAGTTTAAATTTTTAAGATGTTTTGTTTAGTATTTCAACTTAACTTTAATTAAATTGTACTTTTTCATCTCAGTTATTAGTATTATTTTTAATCAATAAAAATTATATCTAGTTTTTGAAAAATCAATCAATTTTAACTTAAAAAATTTCATCTCTAATTGACGAACCAAATGCAAACTTAAATATTTGAATAATGAAATTGATTTATTTCGATGAAAAGATAAAATAAAACAAAAATCTTTTGAAAAATTTGGATTGGAGTGAGAGCTCCAAACATAGGTTAATTTTATTTTGGATTTTTATTTTTTTTACTTTATATTTTATACTTTTTAAGACATTTTTCTATATGTTTTGGGACTGAAAGCAAAAAAAGAGTTTTGGATATCTGGGATGCCTAATAGATTTAAAGATGTATTTCTCTTTTTTGGGGTAAAGATTATAAGATGTGTCAGGAGTGTATCAATTTACAATAGAGGGCATAAGAACATGTTTTAAAAATTAAGCAATTTACTCAAAAACAAAAACAAAAAATTCGCAACTGAGAAAACTGAGGTTGTTGTTCTGCTGGTCAAAGTCATTCTCTATCATTTGTCTCCACCCCCCACAAGCGAACTTTTCCCCACCGGAAACCGCTCACCTCTTTCCTCCTCTTCTTCTTCTTCTTCAGCAGTCTGCCGAATCTCTCGCCAATCGTGAGCTTCAATTCCCTTGTAAGTTTCTCAGATTCGCTCCTTGAAATTTTTTTCCTTTTTTTTTTTTTTATCAGCGTTTATGTTCTCCATAAAGTTCTGGTGTTTCTGATTTGTTCCAACGGTGATTGATTCATAACGGTCAAAATTAAACGAAACTTGTTTACATTTACGGACTTCTGATAAGAATCCAAAATTCGGGGGCAAATGACAAAATGTTAAATAATATGAAAAAAAATTTTGAGAACAACAATCAAGATTCAAGTTCGTGTCGTTCCTTGGAGCTAATAATATTAGGCAGATGTCCTTTTTTTTTTTTTTTTTTTTTTTGAGTTACCAGACTTGGGTTGGCGTAGATTTTTTGGGCTCCCATTTGAATAAATATTACTATTTTTTTTTTCTTCGTCTGTCATTAAATTGGTTAAGATGGGCAGGGTAATGGTAGATGATGACATTCAATAGGGAGCCAAAAAATAGTAAATTTTACTAAATTAGAAAATTTCAATAGGCAAATTAAAAAAATAAATGGTAAGAAAAAGTTATTTTAGGCAGAAGTTGCATCAGGCAGTTGTCCCTCCGGGTCCAAGGTGGCCTCGCTACTGAGTCGATACTTACCTGATTTGTTTGGCTTCATTTACAGTGATTTATGGCCAGCACATCAAAGTTAAAGAAGAGAAAATTTGAAGAGAAGAAGAAAACTGATATTATGAGGATGAGTGACGGAGACCTAGGTACTAGTGAGAGTGGAAGCATAAGAACTAGTTTAGATGAATCTGACAAGCAATGCGAGAAAACCATACAGGCGCGCTGCTCACCTACTCGATTTGTGAATCTTTGCACAGAATTAAAGGGTGAGTTTCGGAAGGCAGTTAGCGAAATGGGATTTTCCAGTTTGTTGGAAGTGAGTAGTTGTACTATATTTAGGCCATTAGTTGGGTGGTTGATTGAGAGTTTCAATGTTGAGGATGCATCATTGTGTGTACATGGGAAGACTTTCATATTAACTCCATCGTCGTTTGAGATGGTGATGGGTGTGAAAGATGGAGGAGAGGATTTTGATCAAAAAAGGTCTCCAGAAGATGTCAAGAGAATGCAAGATGCAGTGAAGGATGGGAATGCTACGTTATCTATTAAACAGTTGGAGGATAACTTGATTGGGACTGAGTCCGTGGATGAGCTGTTTGTCGCTAGGTTTGTCTTGTTTGCCGTAGGAACGTTGTTGATGCCCTCCACTTCTGTTTGTGTCGGTACTTCAATGGTGGGTTCTATAACTGGTTTGGAAAGTGTGAGGAAAAAAAATTGGGCAACTAAATCATTTGCATACCTTGTGGATGCAATACGCGATTTTAAGAAAAAGACAGGAGCATTTGTCGGTGGATGTGTGTTGTTCCTACTGGTAATTCAATATTAATTCAATTCTTAAATTTGTTGTAGAATAAGATTTTTTTTAGTTTTGAATTATGTCTGTTTTATATTTGAAGGTCTTTTACCTGCATCATTTACAAGGGCACAATCAATACATTGACAGATCAATACTGCCGATAGCTGCTTGGACCGAGAAGAAATCAAAGAATGTTGTCGCATGGATCAAGGAAGGCTCTGGTTATGGAAGTAAAAAAGTAATATTCTTATGCTTTTGAACTTAAAAAAGTGTTTTGTTGTGTGAACGTGGTTATAATACTTTCTGCTTTGGTTTACAGATTCGAATGAAAGAGACGGATGATGGATGTTATAAATGCCAATCCATGCATGGTGACATGATTAATATGAGGACAGAGATAAAAGAACTTAAACTTGAGATCCAAGAATTGAGGCAACGTGTAATTGTGTTGGAACAATCTAATAACAGTGATCGAGAAGTTGTAGCAGGGGAATGTGGCGGTCGTAGGATAATGGAATTATTTAGTAGTGATCGAGAAGGTGTAACAGGTGAAAGTGGCGGTGATAGGATTGAGAAAAATCCTATCTTTGTGTTGGATGATGATGAATCCGAGGGTGATTCCCATGGCCAGAGTACAGATCAAAGCGACGTTAGTTTGGACAACGACCCCATCGCTATGTACCAAAATTTTGTTAGAAGTCGTGGTCGAGAAGTTGGTCCCTATAAATTAAACCAGCCGTTGTCTGATTTAGACACAAACAAGATTGTGATGTATATTTTCGATGAATATCTTGACAAAGGGTAAATGCGCCTCTGTGTGGAATATTGATATCGTAGTTATAATTTAATTATGTAGTTATTTTTTGCAATTAAGTCGATAATCAATAGTTGTATCGGTACTATCTTGTAGGGAAGTAATAGTACAATTTGGAGATGTGCAATTATCTCGACAGATCCTAATGAACTCGGCAATACTACGGAATTTTATATGCTCGAAAGTGAGTAAAGCTTTAATAGCTTTGGATTATAGTAGCTTATTAAGTTACACCACCTTTCTAAGCATGAAGGGGGCTACGTCCGTTGACACCTATTTTGTTTCATTTATAGGTATTCGATGCTTATGCCAGTTTGTTGAATGGTGTTGTGGGTATGCGGTATGATATCCCAGAGAACCGAGAGTGCTGGTTCCTCCCATTTGAACTTTCGGTACATTATGAGGATCTGAACTTATAATTGCTCCATTGCCTCTACATGGTTAATTTACACAAAATAGTTTTATACATAACATTTGATTAGAGAGGTTAATCTAATGTTCTATTGCCTATTGAAAATTTCTTTCACTTATGCAGTGGGTGGCATACATGCGGCAGCTAGTTGGACAGCTTTATGACATGGACTATTATAATGAGGAGGCAGCAGAGTGGCGCAAATATTTAGGGAATTTGGCAAAATGCACAAAGGCATGAAGCACTTTTTTCTAATTGATGGTTGTGGTTATTTCTTATAATTCCTAATATATTTGGCGAGTAACAACCTCCTCCAAAATAGATTGTTTTTCCAGTTGTCACTCTTCATTGTTGGTCGACGGCTGTGGTCAATCTAAGGGAAGAGAATGTTGTGTTGTGGGAGCCTGATCCTCAACATAGTTTTGGTGAAAGTGGGGAGGCAGCGATAGCAACAGTAAGCAAAGCACCATAAGTAATGTTTGATTCGTACAATAAACTTTTTTGGGACACTTCAAGTGGGTTTACAAATTTAGTTCTTTAAATGATCTGTCTGCCTAATTAAGTTGGGTACTTCAAAAATGTTGCATTTGCAGCTACGCATTCTGGACCATTTGTTAGCGGACGACATCAAAATGGCATTTCCCAACGGATTATCCCTTCAATCATTTCAACTCATCCGTCAAACATATCAGCAACAACTAGATGCCGAGCTTGATAGCAGGATTTACATTCTGAAGCATATGTGGGCAGTCAGCACAGGATTGGATAACATTACCAAGATATTTGTATTTTATGGTATAATCTCTGCTTAGATTTTTATGGGTTGGTTTTAGTTTCATTTAACAATATTCATTGTATTCGCAGTTTAATCCGAAGGAATTCCTGCTGGAAGTGTGTATTGAGTTAGTTCAATCACAATTCAACGAAGTTCGTGCTTCTGTGCTGGAAAAATGTAGTTCACATTTTAAATCACTGGAAAGGGCAACAAGAGGGCTGGAAAAAGACAAATAAAGTTTTGAGTTTCAAGTGGCGAAGACATTGGACCATTTTGAGTTGCGCTTTTCACAAATTGACAATGAAAAAAAAAAACCCAAAACTTCAATTACTTGTTATTATGGATCGATCTTTATAATTACTATTAACATTATGTCTTACTATTACATACATTTTTGGATTCTTATACTTCCTATATTGAGAATAAATTATGTGGTAATTGGGAATCATATTTTTATCTTAAAGACAACTATTATAGAAGGGAATTTCATTCTTTGAGGTTTTGAATTAATTACATTAGCAATTTATAACTAAGAAGGACGCTTTGTAGTTATTTGATTTAGGAAAGTCAAATTTAGTTTTGGATTAATTCTTATGTCCAATTTAAGTTAGTTTCCTATTTTAATGTATAAATATGTTAGTCCCATTATACTTGGAATATATATATATATATATAAAACAGAGAACTTCTTTTTCTCCTTTCTTCAACAACGATCATGTTTATGAGTTTTTTCTTCTTCTTCTCTTTCTTTCTCTTTTGGTTGAAAGCATTTCACTGAATCCACAAGTACGATGCCGATGAGTGTCGGAGTAACATTGATGACACGTTGACGAATCTATTCTCCCACGACACCAACAGAACTCCCAACAGAAGTGCAAGTCAAATTCAATTCCTGTATTTCCTTTTCATGTCCCTCCGATTATATCGTAACACATAAATTGAATATGAATATTTAATCATAATATCATATTAAATTAATTAAAAAATCTTGTTAGTTAAACATGTGTCATAATATTATCGAAGGGATCACCCACCCATTTTGGACGATAGTGATGAATCTAACCCAAACATATGAACTCTTATCTTCCATTCCTTAAAAAAAAAATGATATGAAACTAATGTGCCGGTCTACCATCATTAAAATTAGAGAGAATAAAGTAAATGGCATTTTGATATAAAATAATTAAAGTAAACAATATTAAATAAAAATATTTAAAGTAAATAATAATAAGTAACAAATTTATAAGATAAATTATATATTCAAATACTTTTATTATTTAACTTATCACATTATCAATATCAAGATTCACCCATCACTAGTGATTAGAGTCACATTGAACGATGATTGATTATCCATCGAAGTCAGCCATTGGAATTGCAATTATATATATTGATGCGGAATATTATGTGAAAAAATAATTGCAACTAAAAATTATTTTAAGAAGTACATTTTTTTTTTTGAAATATGACTTAAAATTTTTTAGCTATATGGTGTTCTAAAATCTATTAAGATTGCAGCTGACATGGTGTAAATAAATGTTTGAAAAATTTTGTGCATAAAATCTGAATTGAAAAAAAAAAAAAAAAAAGGGAGGGTGAAGTAAGGAAAAAAAGGAATAGAGTAATAATTTTTCTTATTGAGAAAATAAAAATCCACTTGGGTCCAAGCGCCAGCCCCCTTGGGTCCTAATTGTGTATGAGCTTGAGTTATGATCCATAAAAGTTTGTCCTAACAAGTAAATTTTTTCTTTCTTTCTTTTTTTTTTTTTTTTTTATAAATAATTTATGGAGTTTATAACTCTCACTTACATTAAGGGAAAAATAAAAAGAAAACATTTACAGAGACATCCATATCTCTCTCTCTACCTTTTCTCTCCCTATTTTCTATCACTTTCTCGAGATTTCATTTTCTATCTCTAAATTATTAAATAAATAAAAATTAAATTTAAAATAATGATTTAAAATAATCTTCACATACTTCATTCCATTTAGCACCAGTTGTTATTTTGACGACCCACTTGTACAGCACAGATTCGTACAGGTAATTACTAGTTCCGGGAACAGTAGTCAATTTTTTTGGTTAAAAACTTGTATCGTGGGCCCATCCAACTTTACTTTTTACTCCCTTATTCTTAATATATTTTTCTCTTATATGTCTACAATGGAGTATAATTTATATATCTTGTGGATAGAATTTATTTATAAGGAAAATCTCAAACAAAAAGAAAGGCATTGTCTTGTATGGGAAAATTACTCCAACCAGAGATCGATGTCCGCCCATCGCCAGAGATAATGGTGTCTTTTAGTGCCATTGAATCTGGCCTTCGCGGGACAAAATGACGACTTTTATCCTCTTTGGCTTCCCTTCCAACAGATGTATTTGGAACTTGAAATGGTTTAATTTTTAATTCTTCTTTTCTAGTTTTTTATTTTTTTCTTCTTCCATACATTGCTTCTTATTCTTCAAATTTCTGAAATTTGAAGGAAAAAAAAAAATTACACGCGGGTCAACAACCCATTGAGCCAAAGCCAACGCCAATGCAAGGATAGATCTTGAAGAACTTGATTTGGCATTTTTTAATCTTGAAGAGAAAAGGGATAGATCTGAGTTTTCTTTTCCTCCCAAAAGTGAAATTTATCATAACCAACAGCCAATGCGGTAGGGATAAGTCTGAGTTTTCTTTTCCCATCATTTATTCCACTTACAAGAACGCCCAAAATGGCCAAGTCCAAGAAGCAAGGATGAATCTGTGGGGGGCTTTTTTTTGTTTTTTTTTTTTACACGAAAGAACCAAGGATGGATCTAATTTAGCAATTACAGCTTTTTTTCACTTTACCTTTTTCTAATTTTTTTTTTCATAATTAATGTTGGACCCATCTCATTGACAACTCGGATCCTACATGCATGTTTGGCATTAGGGTTTGAACTTAAAAATTACAATACAATTTTTATCTTTTTTTTAGCTTCATTATTCCCACAGTTTTTGTAACTCAAACTTTAAAAATCCGTAATTTTGTATATATAAGTCCAAATGAGATAGTTTTTTTTTTTCAAATTATATAAAATTTCGAGACGAGCAAAACAAGTTTTCTATTGATAATTTTTTTACGAACACATTTTAAGTTTTTATAATTTTTAACTCTAACAATTCAAAAGTCTCGATTATCATATAATTAATTCAAATCCAAATTTTATAATACAAATCTTAATACCAAACGCCTACCACCTACTCGAGTTGAAAATCATTTTCCAATATTAACTCTAATTTGTACCTTAGAAAACAAGTGGGAGTATTGGCCATTACTTAGCGTGGGATTTGATTGGTGGGTGAAAAAATATGACAATTATTACTGGTTTTTTGGGAATATAAAACAAGTATAATAAATGATAATCACTAATGTATTTGTTTATAAAATGATAATGAAAATTTCATGAGACCTGCAGGAACGAAAAAAAGGAGAATATCAATCCTTCCATTCCATTAATTTTTTATCAAAGAAAATAAATGTCAAATTCACTTATATATGCCTAATAAATTTTCATTTACTAATTAATATTTAATTGTATAGAAATATAAAAAAGTTTTTACATTAAAAATTGGATTTTTTTCCTGTTATATCATTTAATAAATAAATAAACACTAAAAAGTAAATTGATTTATTTTTCATTACAACATTTAATCGGTAAACATTAGAAAAAGGAAACAACTAGTATTTTTAATATTTATTTCCTTTTTTCTTTTCGATCTTGTTACGTTCTATTACATTCTTTTACGATGTCATAAACACGCTATTAAAGTAAAATATAAGGGTGAGAATACACATCGAATAAAACATTCCTAAGGTAGTAAGTTTGAAAAGAGCCCAAGAGTACCGTCGAAGTCAGTCTCTATATAGTCTACACCGGCCAATGACTTGCCCCCACCGGAAAAGCTCGCCTCTTTCTTCAACTTCAGCAGTCTCCAGGCGATCGTGAACTCCAATTCCTCGTAAGTTCTCAGATTCACTCCTTCAATTTAAAGCTCTTTTTTTTTTTTTGGCTTTATGGTCAGCGCTTTTGTTTTCCATGGTTCTGGTGTTTCTGATTTGTTTGTGGTGATTGATTGAGTACTGCAAATTAAGCTCTTCTGGTTTTTATTTTTATTTTTATTTTTTCTAATTTATATATGCAATTTTTTCCCTTCTTCTTGATGAATCAGTGTGTAATCGACTTTCTTTTTACTTTTAACTTTTTTAGAGTTAGAAGTCTATAGAATAATGGACTTTGATTATAGTGCAGTTGATTCTTGCTTTGTTTAGGATTTAGTGTTTGAAATATAAAAATATATAAAATTCAAAATTTAGCTTAAAGTCGAAAATTTTAAGAAAAAATTATGACGCTTTGAGGGTACTTAAAAAGTCAATTTAGGGGAAAATATTAACTTTGAAAAAGAAATCTGTAAAATATTGCAATTAGAAAATTCAGGGGTCCATTAAAAGAGAAAGAGTAAGAAAAAGTGATTTGAGGTAGAAGTTGAAGGAAGGCCGTTGCGTAGTTGCCTCTCCGAGTCCAAGTTGGCTTCGCTATCGACTCCATAATAACTTGATATGTCTGGCTCCATTTGCAGTGATCTATGGCTACCACATCAATCTTAAGCAAGAGAAAATTTGAAGAGATCATGAAGACTGATATTGGGAGGATGGGTGACATAGACCTGAGTATCAATGAGAATGGCGGCGTGCGAAGTAGTTTGGATGCTTCAAACAGGCTATGTGTACCTCGCTGCTCGCCTACTCGATTTGCGAACCTCTGCACGAAATTGAAGAAGGAGTTTTGGACGGCAATTAGCGAAATGGGATTTTCCAGTTTATTGGGAATGAGCAGTTGTGGTTTATTTAGGCCTTTAGTTGGGTGGTTGATTGAAAATTTTGATGTTGAGGATGCATCATTGTGTGTACATGGAAAACGTTTTGTGCCAACTCCATCGTCGTTCGAAATGGTGATGGGTGTGAAAGATGGAGGGAATGATTTTGAACAAGTGGGGCATCCAGATGATGTGAAGAGAAGGCGAGATGCAGCGAGGGATGGGAAAGCTATGTTATTGCTTACACAGTTGGAGAAGTACTTGGTTGAGGCTGAGTCTGTGGATGATCTGTTTGTGACTAGGTTTGTCTTGTTTACCGTTGGAACTTTGTTGATGCCCACTACTTCTGTTTGCGTTCGTACATCATTGGTGGGTTCGATAACTGGTCTGGAAAGTGTGAGGAAAAAGAATTGGGCAACTAAATCATTTACATATCTTGTGGATGCAATTCGTGATTTTAAGCAAAAGAAAGGAGCATTTGTGGGTGGATGTGTGTTGTTCCTACAGGTAAATTCAATACTAATTTCATTCTTCACTTTGTTTTAGAATATGATTTATTGAGTATTGAATTTTGTCTATTTAATATTCCAAGGTATTTTATCTGCATCATTTAGAAGGGCACAACCTATACATTGACAGATCAATACCTCCAATAATTGCTTGGACAGAGAAGAAATTAAAGGATGTTGTCACATGGATCAATGAGGGCTCTGGCTATAGAAGTAAAAACGTAATATCTCTCTGCTTTTGAACTTAAAGAATGTTTTGTTGTGTGACATATATGATGTGGTTATAATACTTTTTCTCTGTACTTTTGAACTTACAGATTCGAATGAGAGAGACGGACGATGGATATTATAAATGTCAATCCATTCATAGTGACATAAAAAAACTGTAAACTTGAGATCCAAGAAGTGAAACAGCTTGTTATTAGGTTGCAGCAATCTCATAGGGAGGACATGAAGAACATTTCCAAAATAGTGACGGATTTGATGCAATCATTGAA
This sequence comes from Ficus hispida, assembly GCA_025413025.1. NCBI lineage: Eukaryota > Viridiplantae > Streptophyta > Magnoliopsida > Rosales > Moraceae > Ficus > Ficus hispida. Next base: position 117,985 of record CM046369.1, on the reverse strand, counting down.
GAGTAATCGAGAAGTTTTATCAGGGAAAAGGATCAGTAGCACGACTATGAGTGATTGAGAAGTTGTAAAAGGGGAAAGTGATGGTGATATAATTATTTGACAACTTTGAGTTTGTGCTTTTCAAAAATTGACAACAAAAAAACCAAAATATTTCATCTCCCTTTTATTTTCTTTCACTTTCATTTTTTCCTTTCCATCTTGTTTTCTTTCTTTCTTACCAAACATTGTCGTTGATAAAAGTTTGTATATACTTTAGCATCTGAATTTCAGTGGTTTTAATTCCCTCTTTGACGTAAAAGCAACAGCATTATCTACATGTTTGCTTCGTTTTGTTTTGTTTTCATATTTTGACCTAGAAGACATAGCTATGTCTTTGGTATGGACTAAGCTAGACTAATGCACGCTCTTAGATATTTTTAGGTAGTGGCTATCGCTTAAGTTATTAAAGATAAATGAAAACAATTTTATTTTTTAAATCGATGAACTCCTATCTACATCTCTTCCTTCCCACTCGAGTAGCTCCAACAAGTATACTCATGTCCTTTTTATACCACATTTATTATTTAAATTACCACATTATCAATTATCGTAATCACCCATCACCAAGACTAGAGTCACACATTGGTTGTCCACCAATTATACATCCAATCCAAGTCAGCCATTGAAATATGACTAAAATTGTTTTAGCTATAGGTTGTTTTGAAATCTACTAGGACAGTAGATAACACGGTGAAAATAAATTATTTCAAATATTTTCTGCATATAAAAGTCCATAGTTGTGTAGGAGTTTCAGTTATGATCTATAAGAGTTTGTCTTGGTAACAAATTTTTTTAAAAAAAATAATTTTACAATATATATATATTTTTTAAATGAAATATACGACATAAATTTTATAACTCCCACTTATTAAAAAGGACAATACTCCCAAGTTTTTAACGTATGAGCTTCTATTGAGATTCTTTCCTTCCCATCGACTAAACTAAGTACTCCATCGGAATTGGCTTGGTAACATGCTTATTGCTTAACCATATCACTATTCCTTTTATTTATTATTTTAAGTTTTAGTAACAATACTGATTGCTTGATTGATTTCTCGTTTTCCATTTTCCCATAGGTCATCCGATGGAGATTCCTTGGAATCGTTCTTTGTTCAAATAAGACTCTCATCGCTGTATTTTTTGTTTTTTTATTTTTTATTTTTTTAAGATTTGGATAAACAAGGGTTTCTCATTGAACTGCTTAATAAAAAAAGGATAAAGTTGCGGTAAAGGTCCTCTTATATACGCTATCAATAGAGTTTATTTTTAAACCATTCAGATATAAACGGACAGCTAAAATATTGTTTGTGTATAATAATTATAATACACCTTATTTTAATTAGTATAGATTAATAAATTAAAATTAAAAAAAAAAAAAACACCAACCTCTTTCCCTGACATCAATGACTTCCCTGCCAACGCCAACGAAAAACCCCTCATCCCCGCTAGCCAGATCTGTCCCGCCTCCCCCCTACGTTGACGTTGACTTAGTCCCCCCCCCCCCCCCCCCCCCCAACTTGACGCCAATGAAGTCACCCCCCTTCCCCCGATGCTGACCAGCTCAGTCCCTCTCTTAAAAATAAGTTTTATCGATACCGCATATAAAAATGATTTTATCGCAGTTTTACCCAATAAAAAATATATCACAAAGAAGGTTTAATACAGGGGTAGTTCTACCACGGGGACAGTTGCTTTTCCCCGTATATGGTGTAGATTTTTTAAACCATTGAATCAAAATCGTGGGAAGTATGATGTAGGACGTAACAATACACTCATGTACAGTAAACTAATAAAAAAATACATCAGAGAAAAGGTTTTATATAGGGCAGGGGTAGTTCTACCATGGGGACAGTTACTTTTCTCCATAGATGGTATAGATTTTTTAAAGCATTCGATCAAAATCATGGGAAGTATAATGTGGGAAATAACAATATAGTCACGTACAGTAAAGCATAAGAATTTTGCTTATTATTTCCCAAAAAATAAAAATAAAAAAAAAGATTTTATTTTGGTTCGTTTTCACGGCATCCATATTCTTCTTTTCAACTTTGAAATGCTGCATCTTAAACGCCGAGCACAGAAGAAGAGGCCCTGATGGAGAAGGGAGCGAGGGGTGGCGACGGAAGTCTAGATTTGCGGTTGGGCTTTGAGTGTGGATCTGAGGTTGCGATGTAGGTGACGACAGGCTCCGAACTCGCGTTCTTCACTGGCTGTTGGCGGTGAGACTCACCGGCGTAGTAGATCCAATGGCGGTTTTGGGCGAGCAAGATGAGCTTGGCGAGATGGGTCTCGCGGCGGTAATAGATCCTGATTCTTCGGTTTTCTCTCTCTTTGGAGTTTGATTGATGATATTGTTAGAAAATATATAGAGAAGGCGTAAACAAAACAAGTAAATTCAAATAGATTATAACACAAATAATTACAATAAGATTTAACCTTAACTCGAAAGAAGTAAAATAAAAGTAAAACGTCGAGGTACGTAAATCACATTTTTCTTAAAACAGATTCGTCCCCTCCGGTAAGTGTTTGAGGCTTGAACGGACGTCTGTCTCCCAAGATTACAACGACGAACAATAATAATCTAGCACAATCGAAAACCGCTTCCGGCAAACTTGAAACCAAAGTCTCCCTCTATCACCAAAAACTCAAAGCTGAACTCGACCACTACAAAGAAAAATACAAGAACAAGAAAACAATAGAAACTCTCAGATTTTTATGTCTCAAAGTGTGTCTTCATGCATGAGGAGGCCTCCTTTTATAGGCTCAAGATTTGGGTGTTACAAAACCGAAGAAAAAAAATTCCAAAACAAAGATCCTGCAAGGCCAAATTTGACAGACTTGCATTCGCATCGTCCACGTTGTGCAAGCGCACACATTGAGCCCCAAACCTACCAAGGCTGTGATTTGCACCCCCTGCACATGAGAGAGCATGGGTTCACAATTTTACTCAAGTCCAAAAGTGTAAATCCTTATAAAGTCCATCTATGTTTTATGCTTAAGCAATGTGAGACTCCACATTTATAAGCTAATTTCCAACAAAATTCTTATTCCATTGGGCACACTTTGAGCATCAATTTCTCATTTACCCGAATACCATTTTGAGCATATGAATATATGATTTTGATCTTCTTGCAACGGAGAACGCAAATCTACCAAGACCTGTTAATTTTATTAAGTGGCTCCTACTTAAATTTAGACCTCAATATGGTTCCTCAAATTGATTTAAAAACCATTTTTCCAACAGATATATTGTTGTAATTAACGATTATGGCCCAAAGTTTTTTTTTTTTTTTTTTTTTTAAGGCTTGTTGCTAGCTATGGTAGATTTTTTTTATTGCTTTCAAAAATATATATACTGTAAATTTCTAATCTTAATGATGAAGCTCTTGTTCATGGATTCATTAAATGCTTTGAAAAAAAAAAAAAAAAACTCATACACAGTGGTTGGACGAAGAAAGGGGAAGAACGAAATTCCTTCTGATTCATGAAAAGCTTTCAACATAGATCGTTTGAAGAAAAGGAGGCATAAAAATATCGCTTGTGATCCGAAATACTAGGTATGCAATTCTCTTTATTGCCTCGCCTTGGACATTATAAACAGAGGGACTTGGGAAGGACAATTGCACTCCTACACTTGCAAAAGTGAAGAAGTAAAACGCTTGTAACATACCAAAGACATCAAATGGCTAAGCCAAATTCACACCTCCTCATTCCGATACTCCTCTTAGTGTTATTGCAAATCGCAGAGGCGAAAACTCATCCGAGCATTGCTAAGAACCCCAGCCATGCAACGTGTAAGATAAATAAATAGAAGCACTGTTACAATTTGGTGCATGTTTGCCCCAAGTTTTGCCCTGACGAGTGCACGGTGGAGTGTGCGTCCGGTAAGCCCATTTGTGTTGGAGGCTCGAGCCCTTCTCCATCTGATTCAACTCCATATATTATCCACCACCATCGCCTTCCCCGCCAACACCGCCTACTACTCCTGAGCCTTCCCCTTCATCTCCAACACCATCGACACCTTCTCCAATGCTGTCTACACCATCAACACTGTCAACACCTCCCAGCACTACCCCTACAATACCATCGACTCCTCCAACGCCTCCTACCACTACTCCGACATCACCATCATCACCTTCAACACCATCACCGAGAACACCCTCTCCTACACCACCTAGTCCTACTCCATCACCACCATCTCCTACACCTCCTGGCACTACTCCAACACCACCTTCACCAACACCTACTAGCACTACTCCCTCATCACCATCCCCATCAACACGATCATCAACACCTCCTAGCACTACTCCATCATCACCATCCCCATTAACACCATCACCACCACCAACACCTCCTAGCACTACTCTCTCATCACCATCTCCTACACCTCCTAGCACCACTCCCTCATCACCATCCCCATCAACACCATCATCAACACCTCCTAGCACTACTCCATCATCGCCATCCACATTAACACCATCACCACCACCAACACCTCCTAGCACTACTCTCTCATCACCGTCACCTTCAACACCATCGCCAATGCCTTCTACCTAATCTACCTCAACACCACCACCAACACCACCTAGCACTACTCCAACATCACCGTCGCCATCAACGCCTTCTACTCCAACACCTCGAAGCACCACTCCATCTTCCCCTGCTTCTCCGAAGACGCCTCCAACATCTCCTACGCCATCTTCACCTACTCCTCCAGAAAACCGCCCTCTGGGACGACTCGGTTGACCGTCTTGCCATCACCTTCAATGGCGAGCCAATCAGCCTGCCAGAATCCGAAGGCACCAGTTGGCAATCAAAGAGCGTTCCAGCTGTGTCTTTAGCCAGAGTTTTGAACACCAACAGTGTGATCGTCGAGGTGGAAGGAAGCTCTAGGATCACCGCAAAGGTTGTCCCGATAACGAAAGAAGACTCCTGGATTCACAACTACGGCATAACCGATGAAGACTCCTTCGCTCACCTTGATCTCCGGTTCAAGTTCTTCTCATTGAGTGACCAATTGAGTGGTGTGCTGGGCCAAACATATAGGCCAGATTATGTGAGCCGCGTCAATGTTGTGGTGAAAATACCTGTCATGGGAGGCGACAGAGGGTTCAAAACTTCGAGCTCGTTTGCTTCTGATTGCGCCGTTGCGAGGTTTAAAGGCGGTGTTTGCGACGGAGATGGAGGTTTTTTGGAGGGTTTGGAGCTGCTGCCGAGCGTGAGCTGTTCTAGTGGGGTTGGATGGCCATGGAGTTGTCTCTAAATGGAAAAGCAAAATATATATATATATATATATATTTTTTTTAAGTCAATAAAAGTTTGTTACAAATTTACAAGATCTTAGGAGGTCAAGAAGACTCTCCAATTTACATGCTCTAAATGGAAAAGCAAAAAATATGATATTTATTTATTTTTCCTTGAAGACGTACTAATAAAATTGCATATGAGTTGTCATCATAAAACTACAAAAAAGCTTCAATTTGATTTGCTAAGCTTTAATCTTGATGAATGGCTGTGATTCAATTGAGTATAATAAGCACCAAAAAACAGAGTGGGAAATATTAGCAGTGAAGATATTTCTCTCTTTCTTTCTTTCTTTTTTTTTTTTTTTTTAAATGAAACTGAGTTTCAATGCAATTTGGATATTTTAGGAGCCTTTTTTTTTCAATGCTACATGAGTATTGTAGTCACAACTAGGAAGCTCTCTTCAGTATCGTATTAGCAATTACAAAATCTGTCCAAATCTTTGAATTCTAGTATTACTAAGAGTACTAGATCAAAAAAAAAAAAAAAAAAAAGTAATTTCTTGACCTCAACTCCTATGTTAAAATTTGGTTCTAAACCATATCATCTAAAACTTTAATTTTCTTGATTAGTTTTGATTTGATTATAGTCATTCACCTTTTCTTAATACAGACATAAAATTGTTAATAATTGATTTGAGAACACTCTTGATTTTGCCTCAACCCCATGCTATGGGCCCCAAGATGAAGTTCATTATAACATTCTTTTGGGCACAGCTATAACACAAGGAAGTATATAGCACAGAAGAAAGAGGAGCTAAAAAACAGCCTAGTATAATAGAAATAGCATTTGATTTAGCATTAAAATTAAAATTAAAATTACATAGATTAGAACATAACTATCCAAACTAAAATAAAAACAACTTCATACAATTAATTAGAGATTGTCAAGTTGTCAAATACCCAATATGTACTTTTCAGCCTCCGCCAGGCGCTTGTCTTAATTTGCAGCATAAAACCATTAATTATTTCATGTAAGTTTCAGATTTTTCTGTCAAAAACTTCCTCGAAACAATCCAACCACAACATAGGAACTTGATCATAGTTGCAAACCTGCTCATACGACACTCCTTCCATCTCACAGTAACTACCACGGTTAGAATAACCAAACTCCTCCATAGAGCGAAACGACATGTCGTTCGACGGACCCATCGCCGCAAGAGAACGAACATTTGCCGCCGAACTTTCACCCGCGAAAAAAGCAGTGTTACCCTCCATTCCAGCACACTGATCAAACCCAGTACTGCTGATCAAATACTGATCATCAAAATAGTAATTTTCCTGTAATTCCACCACAGGAGCACGTCCATATGTTCTAGTTTCGCCGACTAGTACTTTGCCTTGTTCCGAAGAGTGCCCAAACGTCTCCAACACATACGACATGTCGTTTTGTAAACCCGTCGCGGCAAGAGGAGGAGGAGGAGGAGGACCCATATCACAGAAAACATGGGAAGTGTCAGCCGCCATTCCAACAGACTGAAGATCCAGGACATAATTGTCTGCTGGTCCCACCACAGTTGGCTTAGTTTCGACCACTTTTTCTTCTTCTCCACAAGACGAAAAAGATCTCAAAATCAATCTGCTTCTAACCCTCTCAAGAAGCGCCAAGAACTTCTCCCTCAGAGACTCCAACTCCTCCACGACTTTACACGACTCCGCCCCCTTGTCAATCCACTCCTTCATGTCCCTCAACGGCGCTGAACCGTCACTGTTCTGCGCCCGCTTCACCCTCACCTTGAGAGTCTCCACTTGCTGAGCCTGGTGCCGGTGTTTGTCCGACATTGTGGTGGCGGTGGTGGTGGTGATCATGAGAGGATACGTCGTACTCGGAATCGTGGGTAGGCCGAGAAAGTAGCGGTGAAGAACGTTGTCGACGGAGGAGTGGCCGAAGGCGAAAGGGTTGCCTGTGGGGGAGAGGACGAGGACGGCGACCTGTGCGCCGTCGAACAAGCGGCAGATGTCGGCTGCCTTACGGAAAAGGCCAGTGCGTCTCTTGGAGAAGGAGGCGAATAGTTTGTTGGGCTTTCTTGAGTTTGAACCACCAACACCCTCCGCCTCCACCTCCTCCTCCGCCATTATCAAAGTATCAAAGCTTGTCTTCGACATTGTGTGAATGATCAGAAAAAGAACCCTTGAGGAGCGAAACCAAATTTAGAAACGAACTGATATATATGGTAACTTTAATAACTCTCTCTTTCTCTAATTTTTCTCTCTATTTTATTTAAGGAAAGAAAGAGGAAACAACTAAAATTTTTCTCTCTATTATATCTTTTAATAAATTAAATAAATACTAAAAAGTGATTTGGCTTACTTTTCATTACACTATGAAAAAAAAAAAAAGAAAAAAGAAAAAAAGAAAGAGGAAACAAATAAAATTTTTAATATTTCTTTCCTTTTTTCTTTTCAATCTCATTATATTCTATTACGTGATAAAACATACCCTGTAATAAGTTGAAAAGAACCAGATTCTAGTTACCACCGTCGAAGTCAGTCCTATATAGTCTCCACCGACCAACGACGTGCCCCCACCCGAAAAGCTCGCCTCTTTCTTCAACTTCAGCAGTCTCTCGCCTATTGTGAACTCCTATTCCTTGTAAGTTTTTCAGATTCACTCCTTCAATTTCCTCTCCTTCATATATATATATATATATATATATATATCTTGGCTTTATGATCAGCGTTTTTGTTTTCCATAATTCTGGTGCTTCTGATTTGTTTTACCGGTGATTGATTGAGTACTGGAATTAAGCTCTTCTTATTTTTTCTAATCTGTATGTATATGCTTTTTTTTTTTTTTTTTCCTTCTTCTTAGTGAACCAGTCTGTAATCGAGTTTACTCTCTAAAGTTTAAAGTCTATAACGGAAAAAAAAAAAAAAAAAAAAAAAAAAAAGGGGTCTACAAAAATAAAGAACTTTAATTATAGTCGAAAATTTTAAGAAAAAATTGTGACGTTTTGAGTATACTTAAAAAGTCAATTAAGGGGAAAATATTAACTTTGAAAAAGAAATCTGTAAAAGATTGGAATTAGAAAATTTCAGGGGTTCATTAAAAGAGAAACAGTTAAGAAAAAGTGATTTGAGGTAGAAGTTGAAGGAAGGCCGTTGCATAGTTGCCTCACTGAGTCCAAGTTGGCTTTGCTATTGACTCCATAAAAACTTGATATGTCTGGCTCCATTTGCAGTGATCTATGGCTACCACATCAATCTTAAAGAAGAGAAAACTCGAAGAGATGAAGACTGATATTGGGAGGATAGGTGACATAGACCTGAGTATCAATGAGAATGGCGGCGTGCGGAGTAGTTTGGATGCTTCAAACAGGCTATGTGTACCTCGCTGCTCGCCTACTCGATTTGCGAACCTCTGCACGAAATTGAAGGAGGAGTTTTGGAAGGCAATTAGCGAAATGGGATTTTCCAGTTTGTTGGGAATGAGCAGTTGTGGTTTATTTAGGCCTTTAGTTGGGTGGTTGATTGAAAATTTTGATGTTGAGGATGCATCATTGTGTGTACATGGAAAACGTTTTGTGCTAATTCCATCGTCGTTCGAATTGGTGATGGGTGTGAAAGATGGAGGAAATGATTTTGAACAAGTGGGGCATCCGGATGATGTGAAGAGAAGGCGAGATGCAGCAAGGGATGGGAAAGCTATGTTATTGCTTATACAGTTGGAGAAGTACTTGGTTGAGGCAGAGTCTGTGGATGATCTGTTTGTGACTAGGTTTGTCTTGTTTACCGTTGGAACTTTGTTGATGCCCACCACTTCCGTTTGCGTTCGTACATCATTGGCGGGTTCGATAACTGGTCTGGAAAGTGTGAGGAAAAAGAATTGGGCAACTAAATCATTTACATGTCTTGTGGATGCAATTCGTGATTTTAAGCAAAAGAAAGGTGCATTTGTGGGTGGATGTGTGTTGTTCCTACAGGTAAATTCAATACTAATTTCATTCTTCACTTTGTTTTAGAATATGATTTATTGAGTGTTGAATTTTGTCTATTTTATATTCCAAGGTATTTTATCTGCATCATTTAGAAGGGCACAACCTATACGTTGACAGATCAATACCTCCAATAATTGCTTGGACAGAGAAGAAATTAAAGGATGTTGTCACATGGATCAATAAGGGCTCTGGCTATAGAAGTAAAAACGTAATATCTCTCTACTTTTGAACTTAAAGAATGTTTTGTTGTGTGACATATATGATGTGGTTATAATACTTTTCTCTATACTTTTGAACTTATAGATTCGAATGAGAGAGACGGACGATGGATGTTATAAATGTCAATCCATGCATAGTGACATAAAAAACTGTAAACTTGAGATCCAAGAAGTGAAACAGCTTGTTATTAGGTTGCAGCAATCTCATAGGGAGGACATGAAGAAAATTTCCAAAATAGTGACGGATTTGATGCAATCATTGAAGAGTAATCGAGAAGTTTTATCGGGGAAAAGGATCAGTGGTACGACTGTGAGTGATTGAGAAGTTGTAAAAGGAGAAAGTGATGGTGATATAATTATTTGACAACTTTGAGTTGGTACTTTTCAAAAATTGACAACAAAAAAACCTCAAACATTAAACAACGTATCACTATGGATCGATTTTTATAATTATTATTAACATTATATATCATATATTTTTGCATAGATATTTCGGATTCTTATACTTTCTATATTGAGAAGAAATTATGTGGTAATTGGGCATCACATTTTTGGCTTAAAGACAATTATTATAGAAGGGAATTTCACCCTTAGAGGATTTGTATTAATTAAATTAGCAATTTACAAAGGATACCTTTTGTAGACTGTAATTATTTGATAGCCTTTATTCTTAGGTCTAATATAAGTTAGTTTCCTATTTTGTTTTTGTTTTTGTTTTTTAACTTTTGGAAGTTTTACAATTTTATCCACAATATTCTTTCTTGCATTCACTTTTGTTTGGTTTTTCAACTCAACTCTAACTTAATTATATTTTTTCATCTCAGTTTTTGTCTTTTATGAAAAGTCAATAAAAATTATAACTATTTTTTGAAAAGTCAACTAACTCTAACTTAAAATTTTATTTCCAACCGACGAACTAAATGTAAGCAGTGTATACAATTATATAGTATGTTTATTTATGTATATATATATTTTTAGCATCAAAACAATATATTAAGTACAAATACAAACAACAAATAAAGAGTACTTTTACAATGAATAATCAATCAAATAGAGAACCCAAAAGTGATAGTATGTATGATTTTACGATAATTTCACATCGGACTCTATCATAAACTGTATAATTTGATACTCCCATTTCCCATTAAAAAAAATAGAAAGCCCAAAAAACTGCCCAACCTGCCTAAAACTGGGACAAAAAATGGGCTAGATTTTCTTTTGCTCTTTCTTTTTCCTTTATTTATTTATTTATTTTCTTTTTGAAAAAAAGCTCAACTAAAATATGAGCAACCCTGTTTTTCCTGTGAACTAGACTTGTGATGAAGAAGTGACACTTTAATGCTATGTTTGATAAGGTTGAAAAGAGGAAGGAAGGAAGTGAGATGAAATAAAAGTGGATGGAAGATGAATTTATTGGTTGTTTGGCAAGCCGGAAAACATGAAGGAAATGAAAATATAAAGGATTAAAATTGTTATTGGACCCACTAACTTTTATCTTTCTAAAAGTTGGTGGAAAACACAAATCCTCATAATAATGATTAAAATTACCTTTTTATCCTTACTTTTGAAGTAAAAGAAAATGTATAAATAAATAAAATAATAATTATACAACTTTTTTTTTTAATCTCCTCCTATGATACCAAATAATATAAAGAAAAACTAAAATATTTCATCTCCCTTTTATTTTCTTTCACTTTCATTTTTTCTTTCCCTCTTGTTTTCTTTCTTTCTTACCAAACATTGCCTAAAAGGTGAGGACATCATTGATAAAAGTTTGTATATAATTTAGCATCTGAATTTCAGTGGTTTTAATTCCCTCTTTGAAGTAAAAACAACAGCATTATCTACATGTTTGCTTCATTTTGTTTTGTTTTCATATTTTGACCTAGAAGACATAGCTATGTCTTTGGTATGGACTAAGCTAGACTAATGCACGCTCTTAGATATTTTAAGGTAGTGGCTATCGCTTAAGTTATTAAAGATAAATGAAAATACTTTTATTTTTTAAATCGATGAACTCCTATCTACATCTCTTCCTTCCCACCCGAGTAGCTCCAACAAGTATACTCATGTCCTTTTTATACCACCTTTATTATTTAAATTAACACATTATCAATTATCGTAATCACCCATCACCAAGACTAGAGTCACACATTGGTTGTCCACCAATTATCCATCCAATCCAAGTCAGCCATTGAAATATGACTAAAGTTGTTTTAGCTAGGGTGTTTTGAAATCTACTAGGACAGTAGATAACAGGGTGAAAATAAATTATTCCAAATATTTTCTGCATATAAAAGTCCATAGTTGTGTAGGAGTTTCAGTTCTGATCTATAAGCGTTTGTCTTGGTAAAAATTTTTTTTTTAAATAATTTTACAATATATATTTTTTAATGAAATAAACGACATAAATTTTATAGCTCCCACTTATTAAAAAGGAAAATACTCCCAAGTTTTTAACGTATGAGCTTCTATTGAGATTCTTTCCTTCCCATCGACTAAACTAAGTACTCCATCGGAATTGGCTTGGTAACATGCTTATTGCTTAACCATATCACTATTACTTTTATTTATTATTTTAAGTTTTAGTAACAATACTGATTGCTTGATTGATTTCTTGTTTTCCATTTTCCCATAGGTCATCCAATGGAGATTCCTTGGAATCGTTCTTTGTTCAAATAGGACTCTCATCGCTGTATTTTTTTTTTTTTTTTTTTTTTTTTTAAGATTTGGAAAAACAAGGGTTTCTCATTGAACTGCTTAATAAAAAATGACAAAGTTGCGGTAAAGGTCCTTTTATATACGCTATCAATAAAGTTTATTTTTAAACCGTTCAAATGTAAACGAACAGCTAAAATATTATTTGGGTATAATAATTATAATATATTTTATCTTAATTAGTATAGATTAATAAATTAAAATTTTAATTTTTTTTAAAAGACCAACCTCCTTCCCTGACATCAACGACTTCCTTGCCAACGCTAGTGAAAGACCCCTCATCCCCCTGGCCAAATCTGCCCCGCCTCCCCCCTACGTTCACGTTGACTTAGTCCCACTCCCCCCCCCCCCCCAACTTGACGCCGATGAGGTCGCCCCCTTCCCCCGACGCTGACCAGTCCAGTCCCTCCCTTAAAAATAAATTTTATCGATACGATATATAAAAATGGTTTTATCGCAGCTTTACCCAATAAAAAATATATCACAAAAAAGGTTTAATACAGGGGTAGTTCTACCACGGGGACAGTTGCTTTTCCCCATATATGGTGTAGATTTTTTAGACCATTGAATCAAAATCGTGGGAAGTATGATGTAGGACGTAACAATACACTCATGTACACTAAACTAATAAAAAATACATCAGAGAAAAGGTTTTATATAGGGCAGGGGTAGTTCTACCATGGGGACAGTTACTTTTCCCCATATATGGTATAGATTTTTTAAAGCATTCGATCAAAATTTTGGGAAGTATAATGTGGGACGTAACAATACAGTCACGTACAGTAAAGCATAAGAATTTTGCTTATTATTTCCCAAAAAAAAAAAACATTTTATTTTGGTTCGTTTTCACGGCATCCATCTTCTTCTTTTCAACTTTGAAATGCTGCATCTTAAACGCTGAGCACAGAAGAAGAGGCCTTGATGGAGAAGGGAGCGAGGGGTGGCGACGAAAGTCTAGATTTGCGGTTGGGCTTTGAGTGTGGATCTGAGTTTGCGATGTGGGTGACGACAGGCTCCGAACTCGCGTTCTTCACTGGCTGTTGGCGGTGAGACTCACCGGCATAGTAGATCCAATGGCGGCTTTGGGCGAGCAAGAGGAGATCGGCGAGATGGGTCTCGCGGCGGTAATAGATCCTGATTCTTCGGTTTTCTCTCTCTTTGGAGTTTGATTGTTGATATATTGTTGTAATTAACGATTATGGCTGAAAGTTTTTTTTTTTTTTTTTTTTTTTTAGGCTTGTTGCTAGCTATGGTAGATTTTTTTTGTTGCTTTCAAAAATATATATACTGTAAATTTCTAATCTTAATGATGAAGCTCTTGTTCATGGATTCATAAAATGCTTTGAAAAAAAAAAAAAAAAAACTCATACACGGTGGTTGGACGAAGAAAGGGGAAGAAAGAAATTCCTTCTGATTCATGAAAAGCTTTCAACATAGATCGTTTGAAGAAAAGGAGGGGAAGAAAGAAAGTGTAATCATGTGTAAAATATCACATGGTAGTTTTGGTGTAATTTTTTGATCTAGATCGTTAAAAAATGATCCAAAGGATGACAATTTTTACCCTATTAATAAGATAAATTGAGAATGTCTCATTCTAGAATTGCCCTTTATATATATTTGTATAAAATAAATAAAAGACTGTTCTAGCTTAACGATAAAGATAACAAAATAATTAATACAAACCAATTTAACAGGAAGGACTATAATTGGTCATTTGCCGGAGTCAACGAGTGCCTATTGGTGCGTGCAGGCAATCATGGGAACCACTCACTTAATTGACGAATTCCGACACTGCAGGTCCCCCTGAGTTTACAGATGATCACTTTTTATCGCATCATTTTCTTCGCTTTTTTGTTTTCTGTGATTTATGTTCTGCCTCTCTATAAAAATTAATAAAAATTTTTTGTTATCTTTTTATCCTTTAAGGATAATTTCGATTTTCATAATAGCATAACCAATCATTTATGATTGATTAGATCGTTGATGTAAAAAATATCCAAATATCAAATTCGTCCTTGATATTTAAGAAATATCTCAGCCAATATACTTTAATTATGAACTCTCTTAAAAAAAATAAATAGAAAAAGAAAAGAAAAAGAAAATCATGAAGCTCGCCTTGTTATTTTATTCTTGTTAACAGTGATACAATACTTTTCAAATATAAAAACAGAAACCACCCATGAGCCGACTTAATAGATCTAAGAAATTAATTTTATAATACAACTAAAGATTATTTAAGAAAAGACTTGGCTTTCCGAGGATTAGTAAAGGTACAGTGAAGACGTGGCTCTAGTGAGCATCTCCTTATATGAGAACACAGAGGGCAAACATGAAAAGAAAAATTCTCGGCTGATTTTCAACATCAAGATTAATAGAAAGTCGGATGTATATATGGGTTTTATGCTGCAAGACCCATTCTCTTGATAACCTCCATAGATCTATCCAAGATATTACTCGAGATCATCCAAAATTTGGTTCATTTTAGGCAATAAAGCATTATTAAAAATAAAAAAAAAACACCATATGACCTAGCTAGAATGAAGGAAAAGGAAACACTTTTTTAGACGAGAGGGAGCCAATTTTGTTCCTGAATTAGTCCACCTTGTATAGTTCTTCCCCGTGTCTTCATAATTACAAAGACCCGAAGAAGGACATGATGAAGTAGTAGGATGCGCAACAGTTCAATAAGAAGAATCTTTACAAAAAGGATTGTCCATAGAACAAAAATTAACCATCCAATAACCGGAACCAACATCTGCATCAGCAGAATGGATGTAAGAGTTCCAGAGAAGAAGTTAATTTTGGAAGTGATCAATGGACAACTTGAATTGATCTGGACCCAGGATATTCCCTCATCCAGTATGGATGCAACTATAAAAATAGTAAAAGCGATGAGAAAGAAAATCATGGTTGCATAATAGGTATCTAAAGGGGAAACATTTGTTGGCTGGAATTTTAATTGAAGAAAAAGACCCAAAGGGACAATGGCAGAGAATATAACTTTATCAATTGTCTTCATTTTTTTTTCAGGTGGGGGTTGGTGTTTGAAGATTTTTTTTTGGTTGAAGAAAAAAGAGAAACTATCACAAGGTTTTATGCTCATCTCTATGTTTTTCTTCTCAGCAGCGTGATGAGGTGTTATTGGAAGATTTGCGGAGTCAATTGTCGAACACATGATGTCAAATTAAGGAGTTTGTAAGATGTAAATATTTTAATATAAGATGTTAGGAAGCGTAATGGTGTTAGGATGTAAAATGTTGAAGACTTTAAAGTGAGGTCCATTTTAACGGGTGAAAATTGAGATTCTAGAAATAATAATATCTATTATCTAATAATAAGTGTGCACTTTTATAGTCTGTGCACTTTTATAATCCGTGCACTTGTGTTGTCAATCTTTTTATTTCCCATTTTTTCCATCTCTTTTTTCCAAATGCCACCGGCTTATCTTTCGGTCTTTTCCCCTTCTTTTGTCCTTTCTGTCTTAAAGCCAAGGCTACCCTCCACTTTGACGTGGCACTCATGTGAGGAGCTATGTTAGCCGCAGTAGGTAGTTGGACTTTTCTTGGAAGCCACAGAAGATTTTCAACTTTGTTTTGCAACTCTTTCATACTTGAAAGTTGAAACTGACCAGAACCAGATTTACTTAAAAACTCAAAACAAATATAATATATATATATATTTATATATATATATAAAAAAGCTAAAAATACAAGCTTTTCTTAACTAATTGAATCTGTCATTTCTCCCATGAAAGAAAGAAAAAAAAAAGATAGAGAAGAAAAATCTAATGATACGTATATAATTTACATATTACGTGCAATGTATAAAACTTTAAGTATAACAAGACATCCACATGGATATAAAGATTGACCTGTAATTGAAAATTTTGGTGGCTTTTAGGTCAATTATGTTAACAGTATTATTACTTTTTTTTAATGAAATATTCTTTAATTCATTTAATAACCAAAAAAAAAAAAACGTTGTTCTAATTATTTTGAAGTTATTGTTAGAGAATAAATGTTAATATTGCTCATTTTCTATTCGAATAATTTACCAAATCATGATCAAGGAATTTTTCCACTCTCGTAATGCACAATCAAGGACTCTCTAATTCTGTATAGATTATAGCACTCACCCAATTAATTACAATTTAGCAATTAATTACAATGATATGCCCTACAAACTACGAAAAATAAAAATAAAAAAAAAGAGCAACTCCACTTTTTTCACCACACTCATAGGAGTAGATGAGGTGGCAAAGGAGGATAGCGTCTTCCTTAGCCTCTTCTTTCGTCCACCCAGGTTCGATCCATAAGACCACTATTTCAGGTTTGACTATGGATGCATTAGGTTGGTAGAAGAAAAATAAAATAAAAAAAAATGTCTAATCAAATTCATTTTATAATTGTAACCTTGTATAAATATAATATGATGATAAGATTAAGGTCAAAAAGGTATTTTATCCTTATTTGCTTTGTCAAAAATTTTCCATCCATTTTTCTTTCCAAAATTGGACGGATTAAAATGTGATGGGACTCATGAATTTTTAATCTCCATTTCTATACAATCTCCGTTCTACCGAACAAACAAGATTTCATTTTTCTTTTCGAAATCCCTACTTTAATTTCATTACTCCCACTTTTCCATTCTTGACCCAAGGCTAAGATCCTAGAAATCCAAATTTGGAAAGGTATAATGTAAGATGTTAATTGGAAATGTAATCATCTTACCGAGGGTAGGTTTTTTTTTTTTTTTTGGATAAATGATGTTAGGTGTTTTCAAAAGAGTTTTAAATTGATAAGTCAATAATAAAGTTTGGTATTTGAGAATTTTTTTTAAAAAAAACTTTTTTTAATGTTTTTTTATAGAGTAATATCTTTGAGGTCAAATTGATCATATGTTAAATTTGGTGACAAATTTTTCACCAAAGCATAATAACTATTTTAATTTAGTGCCATTTTAGTACGGGTTCTATTTTTTGTAGCTATGGCGATTCAAAACTATTAAAAACATTATTATTGTAGTTCTTTTTTTAAAATTTTTAAATATAATTCACTAATATATATTATTTTTTGATCAAATTATCTATGAATTTGTTTAAAAAATAATTAAAAGAATTATAATAATATTTTAATAGATTATGATATTCCAACCGAAAAAAAAACAACAGGGACTAATAAATTTATACAAACTTTAAAAAACACAAGGTCTAAATTTATGCAAATTTAAAAATTAAGCAATTTACTCAAAAACAAAAACAAAAAACACGCAACTGAGAAAACTGAGGTTGTTGTTTTGCTGGTCAAAGTCATTCTCTATCATTAATTGTCTCCACCCCCACCAGCGAACTTTTCCCCGCCGGAAACTGCTCACCTCTTTCTTCTTATTCTTCTTCTTCTTCAGCAGTCTGCCGAATCTCTCGCCGATCGTGAGCTTCAATTCCGTTGTAAGTTTCTCAGATTCGCTCCTTCAAATTTTTTTCCTTCTTTTTTTGGCTTAATGATCAGCGTTTATGTTGTCCATACAGTTCTGGTGTTTCTGATTTGTTTTAACGGTGATTGATTCATAAGGGTCAAAATTAAACGAAATTTGTTTATATTTACGGATTCCTGATAAGAATCCAAAATTCGTGGGCAAATGATAAAATGTTAAATATTATAAAAAAATTGTTGAGAACAACAACCAAGATTCAAGTACGTGTCGTTCCTCGGAGCTAATAATATTAGGCAGATGTCTTTTTTTTTTTTTTTTTGAGTAACCAGACTTGGGTTGGCATAGATTTTTTGGGCTCCCGTATGAATAAATATTACTATTTTTTTTACTTCTTCTGTCATTAAATTGGTTAAGATGGGCAAGGTAATGGTAGATGATGACACTCAATGGGGAGCCAAAAAATTGTAAATTTTACTAAGTAAATAATTAAAAATAAATATATTTACCTAAGATGTGCTGGTATTTATTCGAAATATTTTAAAAAACCTAATATTTATTTTAATTATTTATTATAAAAATGCTATTTACTTCACTATTTTGTTTTCGAGGAATATGATTTGAGCCAATTTGGAATTAAAAAATAACTGTGAAATTGCTATTTTTAACTCTTATCTCTCTTTTTGTTTTTTATTTTGTTGTTTTCCTAACAGTGAAATTAATTCTTTCTTCTTTTTAATGAACCAAGTCTGTAATCAGGTTTGTTTTTATTTTTTTATTTTACCTTTTAAAGTTTAAAGTCTACAAAATAATGAACTTTTTATGACAGTGTGGTTGATTCTTGCTTTATTTAAGGATTTTAAATTTGAAATATGAATGTATTTTTAAAGTCAAAATTTAGGTCAGCATCGAAAATTTTAAGAAATTTATGAAATTCGAGTATACTGAAAAGTAAATATACGGGAAAATATAAACTTTTAAAAATGAGTAATGTTAGGAATATCAATTCAAATCTCAACTTTTTGAGTATAAATTTACATGTCATATTTTCATTACTAGTTGTAATCAATTGATATGTTAATACTTTAAATATTTATCAATTAAATAACAGCAACTCATATTATATATTAGTTGGTGTTCAAAAGTAGAGACTAAAATTGGTATCCCCAGTATTTTTGTTAAAAAAATAATTATAAAATAATTACAACTAGAAAATTTCAATAGGCAAATTAAAAAAAAAATGGTAAGAAAAAGTTATTTTAGGCAGAAGTTGCATCAAGCAGTTGTCCCTCCGGGTCGAAGGTGGCTCCGCTACTGTCGATTCTTACTTGATTTGTTTGGATTCATTTACAGTGATTATGGCTAGCACATCAAAGTTAAAGAAGAGAAAATTTGAGGGGAAGAAGAAAACTGATATTAGGAGGATGAGTGACGGAGACCGAGGTACTGGTGAGAGTGGAAGCATAAGAACTAGTTTAGATGGTACGGACAAGCAACACGAGAAAACCATACAGGCTCGCTGCTCACCTACTCGATTTGTGAAACTTTGCACACAATTAAAGGACGAGTTTAGGATGGCAGTTAGCGAAATGGGATTTTCCAGTTTGTTGGAAATGAGTAGTTGTACCATATTTAGGCCACTAGTTGGGTGGTTGATTAAGAGTTTCAATGTTGAGGATGCATCATTGTGTTTACATGGGAAGACTTTCATATTAACTCCGTCGTCGTTTGAGATGGTGATGGGTGTGACAGATGGAGGAGAGGATTTTGATCAAAAAAGGTCTCCAGAAGATGTCAAGAGAATGCAAGATGCAGTGAAGGATGGGAATGCTACGTTATCTATTAAACAGTTGGAGGATAACTTGATTGGGACTGAGTCCGTGGATGAGCTGTTTGTCGCTAGGTTTGTCTTGTTTGCCGTAGGAACGTTGTTGATGCCCTCCACTTCTGTTTGTGTCGGTACTTCAATGGTGGGTTCTATAACTGGTTTGGAAAGTGTGAGGAAAAAAAATTGGGCAACTAAATCATTTGCATGCCTTGTGGATGCAATACGCGATTTTAAGAAAAAGAAAGGAGCATTTGTCGGTGGATGTGTGTTGTTCCTACAAGTAATTCAATATTAATTTGATTCTTCAATTTGTTGTAGTATAAGATTTTTTTGAGTATTGAACTATGTCTATTTTATATTCATAGGTCTTTTACTTGCATCATTTAGAAGGGCACAATCAATACATTGACAGATCAATACTGCCGATAGCTGCTTGGACTGAGAAAAAATCAAAGGATGTTGTCACATGGATCGATGAAGGCTCTGGTTATGGAAGTAAAAAAGTAATATCCTTATACTTTTAAACTTTAAGAGTGTTTTTTTGTGCGAACGTGGTTTTAATACTTTCTGCTTTGGTTTACAGATTCGAATGAGAGAGACGGACGATGGATGCTATAAATGTCAATCCATGCATGGTGACATGATTAATACGAGGACAGAGATAAAAGAACTTAAACTTGAGATCCAAGAATTGAGGCAACGTGTAATTGCGTTGGAACAATCTAATAACAGTGATCGAGAAGTTGTAGCAGGGGAATGTGGCGGTAGTAGGATAATGGAATTATTTAGTAGTGATAGAGAAGGTGTAACAGGTGAAAGTGAATCCGAGGGTGATTCCCATGGCCAGAGTACATATCAAAGCGACAACGACCCCATCACTATGTACCAAAATTTTGTTAGAAGTGGTGGTCGAGAAGTTGGTCCCTTTAAATTAAACCAGCCGTTATCTGATTTAGACGCAAACAAGATTGTGATGTATATTTTCGATGAATATCTTGACAAAGGGTAAATGCGCCTCTGTGTGGAATATTGATATCGTAGTTATAATTTAATTATGTAGTATTTTTTGCAATTAAGTCGATAATCAATAGTTGTATCGATACTATCTCGTAGGGAAGTAATAGTACAATTTGGAGATGTGCAATTATCTCGACGGATCCTAATAGACTCCAAAATACCGTGGAATTTTGTACGCACGGAAGTGAGTAAAGCTTTAATAGCTTTGGATTATAGTAGCTTATTAAGTTACACCACCTTTCTAAGCATGAAGGGGGCTACGTCCGTTGACGCCTATTTTGTTTCATTTATAGGTATTGGATGCTTATGCCAGTTTGTTGAATGGTGTTGTGGGTATGCAGTATGACATCCCAGAGAACCGAGAGTGCTGGTTCCTCCCAATTGACATTTCGGTACATTATGAGGATCTGAACTTATAATTGCTCCATTGCCTCTACATGGTTAATTTACACAAAATAGTTTTATACATAATATTTGATTAGAGAGGCTAATCTAATGTTCTATTGCCTATTGAAAATTTCTTTCACTAATGCAGTGGCATGCAGCCATTTTGGGGCTAGAAAGACTGCTTCATGACATGGACCATTATAATACAAAGGCAGCAGAGTGGCGCAAATATTTAGGGAATTTGGCAAAATGCACAAAGGTATGAAGTACATTTTTCTAATTGATGGTTGAGCTTATTTATTATAATTCCTAATATATTTGGCGAGTAACAACCTCCTCCAAAATAGATTGTTATTCCAGTGTTTTTTCCACGGTTCCCTATTAGTGATGGGATAACGGCTGTGGTCAATCTAAGGGAAGAGAATGTTGTGTTGTGGGAGTGCATGCCTATTCCTCCTCAACTAAGTGAGGAGAGAGCGATAGAAACAGTAAGCAAAGCACCATAAATGATGTTTGATTCGTAAAATAAACTTTTTTGGGACACTTCAAGTGGGTTTACAAATTTAGTTCTTTGAATGATCTGTCTGCCTAATTAAGTTGGGTACTTCAAAAATGTTGCATTTGCAGCTACGCATTCTGGACCATTTGTTAGCGGACGACATCAAAATGGCATTTCCCAACGGATTATCCCTTCAATCATTTCAACTCATCCGTCAAACATATCAGCAACAACTAGATGCCGAGGATGAACGCGATTTTTACGTGATGAAGTATATGTGGGCAGTCAGCAAAGGATTGGATAACATTCCCAAGGTATTCGTATTTTTATATATGGTATAATCTGCTTAGATTTTTATGGGTTGATTTTAGTTTCATTTAACAATATTCATTGTATACGCAGTTTAATCCGGACGAATTCCTGCTGGAAGTGTATATTGAGTTAGTTCAATCACAATTCAACGAAGTTGGCGCTTCTGTGCTGGAAAAATGTAGTTTATTGTTTAAGTTAGTGGAAATGGCAACTAGAAGGCTGGAAAAAGAAAATTAAAGTATTGAGTTTCAAGTGGCAAAGACATTGGACTATTTTGAGTTGCGCTTTTCACAAATTGATAATGAAACAAAAAGCTCAAACCTTTAACTACTTGTCATTATCGATCGATCTTTATAATTACTATTAACATTACGTATTACTATTGCATAAATATTTGATTCTCGTACTTCCTATATTAAGAAGAAATTATGTGGTAATTGGGAACCACATTTTTATCTTAAGGACAACTATTATAGAAGGGAATTTCATTCTTTGAGGTTTTCCCCCCAACCTTCCACCATCGGTGAAGGTGGATTTTTTTAAAATTCTTTTTTTTTTATTTCTTAGTCAAATATTACTGTAAAGTAAAGTGTATGATAATTATCATATACAAGCAATATTTTAACTGTTTGACTCCATTTGAATTATTTAAAAATGAGTTTTATGGATATTGTATATAAAAAGAGCTTTACCTAATTAAAATACATTAGAAAAAAGGTTTTATAGAGGGGTAGTTCTACCACGGGGACAGTTGCTTTTTCCCATATATGGTGTAGATTTTTTAAACCATTGGATAAAATCGTGGGAAGTATAATGTAGGACGTAACAATACAATCATGTACAGTAAACCATTAAAAAATACATCAGAAAAAAGGTTTTATATAGGGGTAGTTCTCCCATGGGGACAGTTATTTTTCCCCAAAAATGGTATAGATTTTTTAAACCATTCGATCAAAAGTGGGAAGTATAATGTAGGACATAACAATAGAGTCACATACAGTAAAGCATAAGAATTTTGCTTATTATTTCCCAAAAAAACAACATTTTTTTTTGGTTCGTTTTCTTCACGGCATCCATCTTCTTCTTTTCAAATTTAAAATGCTGCATCTTAAAGGCCGAGCACAGAAGAAGAGGGCTTAATGGAGAAGGAAGCGAGGGGTGGCGACGGAAATCTAGATTTGCGGTTGGGCTTTGAGTGTGGATCTGAGGTTGCGATGTGGGTGACGACAGGCTCCGAACTCGCGTTCTTGACTGACTGTTGGCGGTGAGACTCACCGGCGCAGGAGATCCAATGGCGGCTTGGGGCGAGCAAGAGGAGATCGGCGAGATGGGTCTCGCTGCGGTAATAGATCCTGATTCTTCGGTTTTCTCTCTCTTTGGAGTTTGATTGTTGATATATTGTGGTAATTAACGATTATGGCCGAATGATTTTTTATTTATTATTTATTTATTATTATTATTATTTTTTCAGTAAATGGTCGATTATTAAAGCTATGGTAGATTTTTTTTTTTTTTTGGCTTTCAAAAATATATATACTCTAAATTTCTAATCTTAATGATGAAGCTCTTGTTCATGGATTCATAAAATGCTTTAAAAAAAAAAAAAAAAAAAAGCTCATACAAAGTGGTTGGACGAAGAAAGGGGAAGAACGAAATTCCTTCTGTTTCATGAAAAGCTTTTCCATCCGTTGGATCTTACCTCATTAATGGGGTAAAAAATTGTTTTCTAGGAGTTCTGTTCTGTTTCTTTATGAATTTTCGATTATTTGTACACTACTTCACAAGTCATCGCACTATCTGAAATGTTTGAGGCAGAATCAGAGCAGATGGATTAAACCGTAAATTGGTTTGACAAACACGAAAATAATCTCAGCCAAAATACTTTAATTATGATAGAAAAATAAAAAAGAAAAAGAAAATTATGAAGCTCGCCTTCGTTTTTTTTATTGTTCTTAATAGTGGAACAATACTTTCTAAATTCAAAACGGAGTCCACTCGGGAGCTGAATCAATAGACCCATGAAACAATGAAGGAAGGGAAAAAAAAAAAAAAAAAAAAAAAAAAAAAACCATCACATGACCTAGCTAGAATGAAGGAAAAGGAAACACATCTTTAGACGGGAGGGAGCTGATTTTGTTCCTGAATTAGTCCGCCATGTATAGTTCTTCTCCGCGTCTTTATAATTACTAAGATCCAAAAAAGGACATGACGAAGTACAAGGATGCGCAACACTTCAACAAGAAGAATCTTCACAAAAAAGATTACCCATATAACAAAAATTGACCATCCAAGAACCGGAACCAACATCTGCATCAGCAGAATGGAAGCAAGAGTTCCGGAGAAAAAGCTAATTTTAGAAATGATCAATAGAAAACTTGAACTGATCTGGACCCAGGATATCCCCACATCTATTATGGATGCAACTATAAAAATAGTAAAAGCAATGAGAAAGGAAATCAGGGTTGCATAATAGGTATCTAGAGGGGAAACATTTGTTGGCTGGAATTTTAATTGAAGAAAAAGACCCAAAGTGGCAATGGCAGAGAATATAACTTTATCAATTGTCTTCATTTTTTTTAAGGAGGGGGTTGGTGTTTGAAGATTTTTTCGGTTGAAGAAAAAGAGAAACTATCACAAGGTTTTATACTCATCTCTTAGAGTTTCAGAAAACTGTACGACGCTACCAAGGTGTTAAAGTAAAATATATTTTAACGACAATAGATAGTTTTTTTGTTTTTTTGTTTTTTTGTTTTGGGGAACTTCTGACGTAGATGAGGTTCAAAACGACTTTTTTTTTTTTTTTTTTTTTTTTTTTTTTTTTTTGGGGGAACTTTTGTCGTAGATAAGGTTCAAAACTTTTGTCATATGTGATTTAGTCGCACTTGGCATTTGGACTTTTCTTGGAAGCCTCAGAAGATTTTCAACTCTGTTGTAAATCTGGTCCTGCTCAGCTTCAAGGATACACGAGGAGAAAGGAGAAAAACGAAAAATAGCTAAAAATACAAGCTCTTCTTGACTAATAGAATGTATCATTTCTCCTAAAACTGTGATGGATAGCTTAACCATGTATCTTGACTAATAGCTTAACCATGTCAGATGCAGGCAAGCGTATTAACTCTAAAACTGTGATGGATACGTTCCAGTTGATATCGATGGTGATCGGTCATGGTATCCATAGCGTTGCTTCTTTTTCGACCAAGACATTGGCAAATACCAGTTCCAGTTGATATCGACTGCTGGGAAAATCTAATGATATGTATATAATTTACATATTAGAAGACATCTGAAAATAGTATTTTGAATGTTAGATTGATAACAAATAAATAAACATAGCGTTAATCGTTGAATAAATAATATTTTCCACTTCAAGTTGGAATGCCTTGCTAATTATTTTATGTAAACATCTACTAAAATAAATTTCATTCCTAAAGTGGAATTTGAGGTCTAAATAATATTTTCCACTTCAAGTGGGAATGCCTTGCCAATTATTTTATGTAAACATCTACTAAAATAACTTTCATTTCTAAAGTGGAATTTGAGGTGTTAAAGACTTTGCACATTTAAGTGGACATGTGGAGATTGTGATTTGAAGATTTAGTTGGAAATATATGTTTAGAGGGAAAACTTTTGGAAAGTTCTATGATATAAAAAATAATATAAAAATTTGAAACATATTTAAAAAAAAAAGATATGTACAAAATGGATATATCTTATTCGTCTCGTCATTACGAGTATTTTGACATAAATATCATCTCATTTTGATTTGAAATGAGAAAGTTACAGACTTTTAAAATTTGAATTTTTTTGAAAATGAAAAACAAAGAAAATTTAATGTAAAGTTAGGATTTTGAAATCAAGATAGTGTTTTATCATCTGGAGATGATATCCCAAATGGACCCTTTTATATGACATGTTACAAAAAAAATAATAATAATAAATAATAAAGGAAATGAGAGAACAAAGGTTTAGTAAGGAGTAGATGATTCACGGACTAAGAACAAAGAAATAATTCACTAGTAAAAAAGATTATGAATGAGCTACTGTATGTAAATACAAACACAAGATTGGATAATTTTTTGTTACCTAAATATATGAAATATCCTAAAATCAAGAATTTCTCATTTCTTAATACGAAAATTAATATAAGTAAATTTAAATATCCTAATGTAAATGTAAATATATAAACTAAGAGATTTTTTACAATCAAGCAATACGATCTGATATGTTCCCATCTGTATCACAATCAACAATTAATAATACGAAAAAAATAATGAAATATAACTACAGTGAATATTTCACAATAATCTCAGGTCTAAGAACCTTGGAAGTGTAAGACAAGTTAATGTGAGATATACATAGGTAATATATCAGGGATGAGTGCACCTTAACATAGGATTTATAAAATACTATCATATAATATCTTGTAGTTTAGCGCTTTATCGGTTTTCTTTTTTTATTTTCATTTATATCTCGCATTTTATAGTATCAATAAATTATATGGTTGCACATTTGTCAATGTTTGATCTGGAATTCATGCTAAATATTAAATCCTTACTCTCTCTCTCTTCTTCTTCCTTCTTTTTTTTTTTTTACCGATTTATTTTGACAACGAAAAGACAAAAATATCCTTGGAATTAACAGAAAAAAAATTTAAATTCTAACATTAAAAAAAAAAAAAACTCTAACAAATAGCATGTCTGATAGGTATATTTGAAGTTTATAATATGTTTTTTAAAAGATAATAAATTATAACAAATATTTTTGATAAATCTTTAAATTTATTGGAATTTCCTAAAATTTTTTGAACTTATGATTAATTTTTAACGATAAATTTATGTGTACAGTTTTATATTAGAGAGGAGAGGAAGGAGGAAAAGTTTTTTTTTTTTTTTTTTTGATATTATATGATGTTAAATTTGATTATGTTATTTATTACTATATTTAAAACTTTATATTATAATTTACTATCACACATTTTAAAAACGTTATTGTACTCTTTCTCCCTTTAAAAAACAATGCCTTCCACCTCAGCAGTCGTCTCCCATCACCAAACTTGCCACTAGTGCCGCCCCATCGGCCTAAATATCCAAATCACTGAAACATATAATTTTGAATTCAAATAGTATAATCTTAAAATATTAATAATATTATTATTATGATTATGATGGCTGCTGCTGCGGTGAGGAGTGTGAAGTATATTTCTCTAAAATATATATATAAATATATATTTCCCTTAAAAGTAAGTTTCCTTATGGATATTTAATGATGGCAAAATTTGTCTAAAAAAGAAGTGTGATAGCGTGTATATATAGGAAGGCAATGGAATGAGATGGGGGTTGGGTATACTTCCTCCACTACTTCCATATTTTATCCCAATTTACCCCCAATACATGCCTTCATATCCATGTAATTTGAGGCGGGATGGAGATAAAGAATCTCCACTAGAATTATTATATCCATATCATATCCATTTACTCAATAAGAGTTTTAATTTTTTTAAAATACAAAAATCAAATACAAACTCCAATTCCATTTTGTTTACTACTTTTAATTTGCCTTCATTTTGCAGTTATGTTAAAATATAGAAGCGCTTCCCCACCACTACTTCGTACTCGAGTTGGGAGTGTTAATTTTACCCCATATGGTATGAGCCGTTCCCACCCCTACCGCCATGTAGTTTCCTTATACCTGTCCTATTAGAGATGTTTATCCATTTAGTACCCCCGAACATATGGATAAATTGTCATCACCAAGTAAATAAAGGGGTGAAAATCAACATCTTGATTAAAAAATAATTAAAAAAGAAAAGACAATCTTAAAATGATTAAACAAACTACTATTGTCATCACCAAGTAAATAAAGGGGTGAAAATCAACATCTTGATTAAAAAATAATTAAAAAAGAAAAGACAATCTTAAAATGATTAAGCAAACTACTAATCCTTCTGAAATCAATCAAAGGACTTCCCCATTCACCAAACAACAGAAAAAAATCAAGACTTTTCTACTATGTTTCCTTCCTACCAAATATGCCATTTATCTTTTTTTTTTTTTTTTTTTTTGATAGAAATATGCCATTTGCCTTTATTCACCAAAAAAAAAAAAATGCGGTTTGTCTGAAAGGACAATATCACCCTCACCAAGGCCCAAATCCCAGCCATGAAGTCAACGTAGAGACATTAAGGGAAAAAAAAAATTTTAAGTTGCTATTTAATTTTCCTATTTTAATGACTGTCACTTCAATAATATTTTGATAACTTATTTATTTATTTAAAAAATTTTAATATTTAATTTTTTTATGTGATTAAAATTTTTAAATTCAATTGATATTACATAACATTATTAAGAGGATAACTAATAAGATAAGAAATTAGGGATCTATAACAATCTTGACAAAAAAAAAAAAAGAGACATGGAATAAAAACCACTCTATGCCATTGTTGCTCTGCAATAGTCAAAGTCAAATCCACCTCTACAACGTCTCCTTCTTCTTCTTCTTCTTCTTCAGCGGTCTCTTTCCCTTTTGTAAGTTTCTCAGATTCGCTCCTATAGGATTCTCTATCTCTCTCTCTCTCTTGTTTTTGCACTGGTTTCAGATCAACGTTTTCTGTTTTCCATTGTTCTGATGTTTCTGATTTGTTTGAACGATTGATTGATTGACAAAGAGAAAAATCCAAAACTTGTTGGATATAAAGTTGGCAGGAAAAAAAAAATCATATAATGTTAAATAAAGTTGAGAATATCAATTGAGTAAATGCCTTTCCAAGAAGATAATATTAAGCAGACGTCCTAATGAAATTAGTTTTTCTTTTTTCTCTCTCTGTTTTTTTTTTTTTCAAAGGTTACTTTCATTTGTGTAACTTTAAAAAAAAAAATCATTGGTGTAGGTTTTTTTTTTTTTCTTATGATAAAATTAATGGAGTGTTAAATTGATGTGCCAATAATAAATTTTTATATTTAGATGAAAACTTATTCTCTAATAAAGTGTTATTTTTTATGTCAAATTTGCAATACATTTACCAATGTTAATGTCATAGTTGTTATAAAAGAGTGCAAAAAAAAAATAGCATAGTAATCCAACATATATTGTTTTCAAACTCTATAATTTCGTCACCTTCATTAAGATTTGAAATTTGTAAAAGTAAGTTTTAGTATTAATTCAAAAATGACAAAATCACGATGATTAGATGAAAAGTTGAGATACCATAGATATCACTCTTTAGAGAATACCTTTTTTTTATTAATTAATGCAGAGGTCCAAATTTATAATCGACAAATTAATTTAACACGCATTGGAGATCTAATAGTGTATGAATTGACAATACGTATGAATTAAGCCAAAATTTTAAACTAAAATAATAGTGTAATAAATTTTTTTTTTATACTCTTTATCTTTCTTTGTTTTTTGTTTTTTCTCTTATTTAGCTGTATCTTTTCTTTTTCTTCGAAATGAACCGAATCTATAATTGAATTCAATTCCCCTATTTTAAAGTTCAAACCTAGGAAATTCTGAATTTTTACAATTGTAGTAGTTCTATATTTAGAATTTTAAGTTTGGAATATGAGTACATTCTAAAGTAAAAAAATTTAGGGTATAACCTAGAAATCAAAATTAATCAAATATGAATAAAAGTACAAGTCAATTAAGGGAGAAAATATAAACTTCCACTCATGATACTTACTTGATTTGTTGAGCTCCATTGATAGAGATTTATGGCTAGCACATCAAGGTTAAAGAAGAGAAAAGGTACTGGGAGGATGGATGAGATAGACCAGCTGGGTACCGGTGAGAGTGGGAGCACAAGAATTAGTTTAGATGGTTCGGATCGGCAAAGCGAGAGAAGCATACAAGCTCGTTGCTCGCCTACCCGATTTGTTAACCTCTGCACAAAATTAAAGAACGAGTTTCGGATGGTCGTTAGGGAAATGGGATTTTCAAGTTTGTTAGAAATGAGTAGTTGTACTATATTTAGGCCTTTAATTGGGTGGCTGATTGAAAATTTTAATGTTGAGGATGCATCATTGTGTGTCCATGGGAAGACTTTCATGTTAAATGCATCTTCCTTTGAGATGGTGATGGGTGTGAAAGATGGAGGGGAGGATTTCGAACAAGAGGGGTCTCTAGATGATGTGAAGAGAAGGCGAGCTGCAGTGAGGGACGGGAATGCTACGTTATCGCTAGCACAGTTGGAGAATAGCTTGATTGAGGCAGAGTCCGTGGATGATTTGTTTGTAACTAGGTTTGTCTTGTTTACTGTTGGAACATTGTTGATGCCCACCACTTCTGTCTATGTTGGTACATCAATACTGGGATCCATAACTGGCTCGGAAAGTGTAAGGAAAAAGAATTGGGCAACTAAATCATTTACGTACCTTGTCGATGCAATACGCGATTTTAAGGAAAAGAAAGGTGCATTTATAGGTGGATGTGTGTTGTTTCTACAGGTAATACAAATCTAATATAATTCTTCACTATGGTTTACAATGAGATTCAATTGAGTACTGAATCATGTGACGGTTTTATGTTTTGAAGGTCTTTTACCTGCATCATTTAGAAGGACACAATCAATACATTGACAGGTCAATACTGCCAATAGCTGCTTGGACAGAGAAGAAGTCAAAGGACGTTGTCGCATGGATCAATGAGGGCTCTGGTTTTGGAAGTGAAAAAGTAACATCCGTGTACTTTCAAACTTAAAAAGAGTGTTTTGTTGTGCAGCCTAATATGGTAAAAATAGTTTTTTGATTCTGCTTACAGATTCGAATGAGAGAAACAAATGATGGATGTTATAAATGTCAATCCATGCAAAGTGACATGAATAACATGACGATGGAGATTAAAAAATCTACCTCCGAGATCCAGGAATTGAAGCAATTTGTAAGTGGGCTGCAACAATATATTCAAGAGCATGTTAAGAAGGAAATTGCTAAAGTTGTGACGGATTTCGTGGAAGTATATGAGAGTGACCGAGAAGCTCCAGCAAGGGAAAATTGGGGTTCTAGTAGTAGGAGAAACAATACAATTGTGTTGGATGAATCCGAGAGTGGTTCCCAGAGCTGGAGCGATGATATTTCTTTGCAGGCTAGCCCTGTAGCTATCTATAAGGATTTTGTTAATAGTGGTGGTTACAAAATTGGCCCCTTTGAATTAACCCAATTGTTGTCTGATACAGACTTGAGGATTGCGATGTATATTTTCGATGAAACTTTGAACGAAGGGTGAATGCACCTCTCTGTAGCATGATATCATAGTTTTACTTTGGTTTTGTACTTTTACATTTATGCAATGCTTAACACTTGCATCGATGCTATCTGGCAGTGAACTGGTAGCAGAATTTGGTGCAACGCTACTATATCGCGGCAACCTGCTGTCCTTAAAGCCAAGAGCCATGGTATCCAACAATGTGAGTAAAGCTATGATATAGCTTTAGCTTTGAACCAATGTATCTTATGACTCCCATCTAAGCTTGATGGGGCTGTCCATTGACGCCCTGTCATCCAATATTATTTAATTTGTAGGTAATCGATGCTTATGCCAAAGTGTTGAATGGCGGTGAGGATAAGCCGAATGAAATCCACGAGAATCGAAAATGCTGGTTCCTGCCAAGTCTCCTTTCGGTACTTTTATTAGGATCTGAAATCTGAACTTATTATCACTCCATTCACTCCTGATGGTTAATTTACACAAAATGATATGTACACATTTGAGTGGATAAATTTTTAATGTTCTGCACCTTTATTGAATATCATTTCACAAATCATGCAGATAGTGGCAAGCTTTAGGAAGGTAGAAGGACTACCTGAATACTTGGTCATTCATAAAGTCATAGAATCTCGATGGCGCAAATGTTTTGGGAATCTGTCAAAAAGCACCAAGGTAAGAAGCTCTTATTTTTTCTTGTTGATTTGTCGCGGTTGTTTGGTTTAATTCCTGATATATTGGTGTAGATTGTTATTCCAGTGCTAAACAAGAATGAGACTCATTGGTTCACGGCTGTGGTCAATCTAAGGGAAGCGAATGTCGAGCTTTGGGATTCCATGGCTGTTCCTCCTGAAGAACTTCATGACGCGGAGGAGACAGTGATAGAAATAGTAAGCACTTATAGCCCCATGAACTTATGTTGATTTGTAGATATACCTATTGGGACAAAAAATCAAGTGGTTTACAAATAATTAGCTCTTTTTTAAGGGTTGGTTAGCCTAAGTTGGATACTTTGAAAATGTTTCATTGCAGCTACGCCTTATAGAAGGTTGGCAAGTGGGCGACATCGGAACGATATTTCCCGATGGATTATCCCTCCAATCATTTAAAGTTATCCATAAAAGATATGTGCAAGTAGCTAGTATTCATGATTCCGCCATTTACGCCATGAAGCATATGTGGGCAGCCAGCAAAGGATTGGATAGTATTCCCGAGGTATTTATGTTTTATACCAAAATCTGCTTAAATGTTTGATATGGTTGTTTTCAGTTTCGCTTAGCAATATTAATTCATCGCATTCGCAGTTTAATCCAGAGGAATACAGGCTGCAAGTGGCCATTGAGTTAGTTCTGTCACGTTTGAACACTGTCCGCAACTCTGTGCTGGAGAAATGTGGTTTACATTTTGACTGGCTGGTTAGGGAGTCTGGAGGGTGTTAATCCTTCCAAAAGAGGGCTTGAAAAAAAAAAAAAACCTAAAGTTTTGAGTTGGAACCGCTATGACATTGGACGGTTTTGGATTTGAGGTTTTGATCATGAACTGCCTATAGAAAAGGATCAAACTTTGTTATCATTTGTTGACTTTTTTTATTTCGGTTGCTCCTTTTTTTTTTTTTTTTTTTTCAAAACTCAACACATTTTCGATCAAAATATTTCCAAAACTCTAACTACGGTTGGTGTTTCGAATGATAATTGACTAGTATAATCAATATGCTTGCTCAATCTGTGCTTAATGAACGGGCAAATTACTTTTAATACATCGAGTCATGTGCTCAGGAAATAGTAATTCAGACAGGGGAAAAAAAAAAAAAAAAAAACAAGTCTCTAAGTTTTTATAATTGAAACGACTGTTTAGAAAACAGAGGGAAAAAAAAAACAGAAAAAGAAAACAAAGGAGAAGATGTTGTAACGTATATGGTTCCCAAAAAAAAAAATGATGAGGAGGAGATGCTGTAATGTATATGGTTCAAAAAAAAAAAAACAAAAAACAAAAAACAAAAAACAAAAAACAAAGGAGGAGATGCTGTAATGTATATGGTTCCAAAAATAAATAAAAAAAGAAGAAGAAGATCGCAGTCCATTCTTGTTGGGCCAGAGGTTCGTTTGGCATGTGTCTAGAGGCCTAGGTAAATCACAGTTTATGGCATGCTTAAAAATGTGAAATTGACCTATAATGTTTTTTTTTAATTATTATTTTTAAATATTTTTAGCTTAAAAACCTTTTTTTTTTAAAATAAGTTTTATAACCAATGGTCAAAATTTTTAAAAATTAATTTAAAGGCCTTTTTTAAAATGTTTAATTAATTTTTTTAAATAGTCAATTGGTAATTAATCATATAATATGATTAATTTGATCAATCAGTAATCGACTATAGTCAATATATAGTCAATCACCGATTGACCATATGTAAATTATCAATTTTAGTTGTCAACTACTGATTGACTATAGTGATCAAATATAGACAAATGACAAACGGCCATTTTGCTAAATAAAAAAAAAGTTCAGCTATCTATTAGATTGGGTGACTAAAAAAGGTCACTGAACCAAATTTTCTTTTTTTTTTTAGACAAAATTTAGAAACAGTATTATTACATAGTAATAACTATAATGATATTTTCAAGTTTTTGTTTTTTTTTTTTTTTTCGAACTTGAAATGTTGGGGATATAAAGGGTTAATTTCACTTTTAGCACTTGTGGAATAAATAATATTAGAAATAGTACTACTTTTTTTTTCCTTCATTATTAGCACTTAAAGTGGGACCCAGTAGCATTTAATGTATATCAAATTACAAGTTTACCCTCATCTCCTACATACTCAAAATCTCTCTCCCTCGCATGGTCCAAAAAACCTTTTCAAACCAACATGTACAGTGTTTTAGAGAGAGAAAGAGTCACCACTCATCGGAAACTTATTTCTTTTTTCACTTTTCCGCCTAGCCCCCCCCCCACCCATTTTGAAACCCAAATCTTCATATAATAGAGAGAAATTTTCATCTATAGAGAGAAACTTCCATTTAGAGAGAGAAACTTTCATTTAGAGAGAGAAACTTCCATCGAAAGTTTTTTTTTTAAAATCTAACATTTTTGGCCATTTTTGAGTAAAGGTCATAACTATTATGACCACCCGGTCATAACCGTTATGACATATTAAAAATGGACAAAATATTATCTTTAAAAAAAAAAAAAAAAGCTTTTGCTGCATTTATAAAAAAAAAAAAAAAAAAAAAAATTGGTCATAACCATTATGACCGGATGGTCATAATAGTTATGACCTTTACTTAAAAATGGCCAAAAATGTTATCTTAAAAAAAAAAAAAAAAAAAAAAAAACTTTCGCTGGATTTATAAAAAAAAAAAAAATGGTCATAACCATTATGGCCGGATGGTCATAATGGTTATGACATTTACTTAAAAATGACCAAAAATGTTATCTTAAAAAAAAAAAAAAAAAAAAAAACTTTCGCTGGATTTATAAAAGAAAAAAAAAATGGTCATAACCATTATGACCGGATGGTCATAATGGTTATGACCTTTACTTAAAACTGGCCAAAAATGTTATCTTAAAAAAAAAAAAAAAAAAACTTTCTCTCGATTTATAAAAAAAAAAATGGTCATAACCATTATGACCGGATGGTCATAACCGTTATGACCAGTTTTTTTTTTTTTTTTTTTTTTTTTTTTATAAATCCAGCGAAAGTTTTTTTTTTTTTTAAGATAACATTTTTGGTCATTTTTAAGTAAAGGTCATAACCATTATGACCATTTTTTTTTTAATAAATCCAGCGAAAGTTTTTTTTTTTTTTTTTTTTTTAAGATAACATTTTTGGTCAGTTTTAAGTAAAGGTCATAACCATTATGACCATCCGGTCATAATGGTTATGACCATTTTTTTTTTCCAGCAAAAGTTTTTTTTTTTTTTTTAAGATAATATTTTTGGTCATTTTTAAGTAAAAGTCATAACCATTATGACCATCCGGTCATAATGGTTATGACCATTTTTTTTTTTATAAATCCCGCAAAAATTTTTTTTTTTTTTTTTAAGATAACATTTTTTGTCAGTTTTAAGTAAAGGTCATAACCAGTATGATCATCCGATCATAATGGTTATGACCATTTTTTTTTTCCAGCAAAAGTTTTTTTTTTTTTTTAAGATAACATTTTTGGCCATTTTTAAGTAAAGGTCATAACCATTATGACCATCTGGTCATAATGGTTATGACCATTTTTTTTTTTTTTTGTAAATCCAGCAAAATTTTTTTTTTTTTAAGAAAATATTTTTTGTCAGTTTTAAGTAAAGGTCATAACCATTATGACCATTTTTTTTTTCCAGCAAAAGTTTTTTTTTTTTTTTAAGATAACATTTTTGGCCATTTTTAAGTAAAGGTTATAACTATTATGACCATCCGGTCATAATGGTTATGACCATTTTTTTTTTTTATAAATCCAGCAAAAGTTTTTTCTTTTTTTTTAAGATAACATTTTTTGTCAGTTTTAAGTAAAGGTCATAACCATTATGACCATCCGGTCATAATGGTTATGACCATTTTTTTTTTCCAGCAAAAGTTTTTTTTTTTTTTTTTTTTTTTAAGATAACATTTTTGGCCATTTTTAAGTAAAGGTCATGACCATTTTTTTTTTTCCAGCAAATTTTTTTTTTTTTTTTAAGATAACATTTTTGGTCAGTTTTAAGTAAAGGTCATAACCATTATGATGACCATCCGGTCATAATGGTTATGACCATTTTTTTTTTCCAGCAAAAGTTTTTTTTTTTTTTTTTAAGATAATATTTTTGGTCATTTTTAAGTAAAAGTCATAACCATTATGACCATCCGGTCATAATGGTTATGACCATTTTTTTTTTTATAAATCCCGCAAAAGTTTTTTTTTTTTTTTTAAGATAACATTTTTTGTCAGTTTTAAGTAAAGGTCATAACCAGTATGATCATCCGATCATAATGGTTATGACCATTTTTTTTTTTCCAGCAAAAGTTTTTTTTTTTTTTTTTTAAGATAACATTTTTGGCCATTTTTAAGTAAAGGTCATAACCATTATGACCATCTGGTCATAATGGTTATGACCATTTTTTTTTTTTTTTGTAAATCCA
>CM046369.1:59491-76991 GCA_025413025.1 Ficus hispida | reverse complement strand
TTTATATAAATATATATTTCTGCATCGGCAACAAAATCTTAAAGTTCAACGTTATACCGTGCAACACACACAAAAGTACAAATAGATAAATTCAAAACAAAATAATTTCCATAATTACATATATGTATCTTAGTTCAGATAAATACGCTACAACTAATTATAATATTCGTGTATATATACGTATGCATGTATGTGTATATGTAATACAGGAGTTACAGCATAGAATCCAGTTAGTGATTGATATGTGGGGGCCAAATGGAACACAGCCTAATTCGGAGACAATTTATAAAGAAGAAATGGGGAAAATCAGGAAGGATATCGTTGATTTCCACGGTGAAATGGTGCTTTTAGAGAATTACAGCAATATCAATTACACAGGTCCTTTTCTCTACGACTTTTCATGTTAATCAAGTCTTGACCCTTTTTTTTTTTTTTTTTTTTTCAATAATTTGCAAGTTACAAAATATTATAAGGTACTAGCTAGTCATTGTCAAAAATTCCTAACTTTTCAGAAATTTAAGGCCAACTTAATTTTCACTCTAATTTGGCTATAATGGTTTCTCAGGTAACAATAATTAAAA
Source organism: Ficus hispida (assembly GCA_025413025.1). NCBI lineage: Eukaryota > Viridiplantae > Streptophyta > Magnoliopsida > Rosales > Moraceae > Ficus > Ficus hispida. Next base: position 76,410 of record CM046369.1, on the reverse strand, counting down.
AGAATATCATAAATAGATTTTGATTTTGGTTTTTTTATTCTTTTTATATCGCTATCAAGTTAAATTATTTTTGTAATTCCACTAACATGATAGTATGCATAATAATAATTGTCAATAATAACACTAATTATCTCTCGAACGTGACAATTACTCCAACAAAAATTCAAATTAATTTGTGGATACATTTTCTCATTAGAGCGATTAAAGAAATTGACCATCTTAATTAAGTTTCATGGATATACCCAGCAAAAAGAAAGGTATTAACGAAGGAGACACAATTTCTGATAATCAAATAAGCAATGAAATCTGTGAATCATCCAAATTATTAATCAATAAAATGTAAATATTTTTTTCCTTCTTATATTGTAGGGTTGGCAAAAATATTGAAGAAGTATGACAAGCGAACAGGAGGAATATTACGCTTGCCATTCATCCAGAAAGTCTTGGAGCAACCATTTTTCACAACCGACCTCGTTTCAAAGCTGGTGAAGGAGTGCGAAAGCATAATAGACGCAGTTTTCCCGGTGGAGGAAGAAGAGAGGCAAAGAGAATTAGTAACCGAAGCTGTAACAATGGCCCGCCAAGGCATATTCAGGAACACCGTCGCGGCGCTGATGACAATGCAAGAGATTAGAAGAGGAAGCTCAACTTACAGTCAATTTTCTCTGCCTCCTCTTAACTTGCCCGACTCTCATGATCTCGTTCAGTTGATCCAACTCAACTCTTCCATACCTATTGTCTAACTTTCTATATAGATATATAGACATGATCTGTTACACGATACAAAATATATATATTGCTGTAGGATTTGTATTTTGTACTACTACTCTGGTACGTACGTACGTACGTACGTAAGTGAATTTTCGTAGGTTCAAAAATTATATTTTACGCAAGTTATGTTACTGGATACTTTTTTGTTACATCAGGCGAAATTCATAAAGATTGCTTTAGGGGATATAATTTGATGGATCTGTGTTGTCTTCTTTGAAATGATTTCCGAGTGAATTCTGTTTTATTGTTTTATTGTTTGTTCGTTTTGTTTTTTCCTCTTTTTAGTAATGACTTTTGAGTTGGTTTGTTCAACCAATTAGATTGTGACTTTACACTTTGTTTTTTTTTTATTTATTTTTTTATTACCTAATTATTAACCAGGTATGTCATAAACTACTTGTTTTCTTGTTCGCAACTTTAAAACAGAAAGTAGATCAAAACCTTTTGTTCGGCATGACTAAAAGCAGAGGACTTTAAGTCTGAGAAATTATAAACTCAGCAGAAGAGGCAGAAACAAAAAGTGCGACATTGCAAGAGCAAAGAAAAGTCAAATAGGTCGTTTCCGAATTATTGACAGTATGACTGATAAATGGGTCATGACATGATATATGACACGAATTCAACGTGAAAAAATATAGGTTACATGAAAAAAGAAAAAAAAAAAAGATGCGGTTTGGTTTTTGAATCAAACCTGCATAAAATGATTTAAAAGAAAAAAAAAAGGTTGGGTATGGGTTAGCCCGACAGACACGAAATTAACTCGTAATAACTCATCCACAATTCATGCATAACTCAGGTTTACTTGGTAGTGATTTTTTTGGTCAATTAATTACGGGTTTATATGATTTTATTTATTAGATTGATCTCTTGTGATGAACTAATTATGAATTTATATATGCTTTTATGTACTAGATTGACCTTTATGTGATGACATATTATTTAATTTGCTTGGTATTGATCTAATTACATGTTAAAGTCTTTTTTTTTATTTCTTACTTCTAGCAGGTCAAGGGGTCGGTGGATCATGTTGTGGTAATCAATCCAAAATATTATGTTGTTGGGTTGCACGAGTTGGGTTGGGTCAACTCGCCAACCTGATAGATCATATTGGTGTTGATTTTTTTTTTTTTAAACCTTTTAAGTCATGAGTTGGGTTCGGATTAAAGTTTTAAAAATTCGCGTTGGCTTCAATTCGATATGATCCCAGCCCGTTGACTGCTCTGAATTGGCAGATGAGTAGGCTGGGTTTAGCCCCAAACAAAATGAGGCCCATCAGAAACCCTACATGTTGCTGGAAGAAAAAAATAAATTGGGAAATTATAGTAAATAATATCTTTACAAAAATGATTAGAGTAAATAATTAGGATTTAAAATATTTAAAATATATAGTAAATTTATCAGATAAATAAAAAAATTAATTAAAATTTTCAAATTTATAAGGTATATTGCCAATTTACAAAAAGTAATTTATTTACTTGATAAATATGTTATTTACTTTTAAATATTTATAAATAAAAAAAAAAGATCATATATAGATTATACTATGGCGACCGAGTGCCTTTAAGCCTATTTGTTAGGTAAGAACGAAAAAAAAAAAAAGGAAGAGGAAAATGTAAGATATGAATATGGATCTTTTTTTGTTACATGACTGCATACATCAGGGAGAGGAAGAAAGCAGAGCGCCATGGGCCGGGTGGTTATAGGAGTCGAATATGAATGTGGATACTTTTTTGTTACATCAGGCGAAATTCATAAAGGTTGCTTTAGTCATGGTCTGATAAAATCAGTACCATGTTGTTTGACATGATAATTTCTATAAGTGAATTTTGTTTTGTTGTTGTTTTTTTTTTAATTATAATAATAATGATTTCTGAGTTAGTTTTTGTTCAAACAAGACTGTGATTTTAATTATTATTATTTTCCCCTTCTATTCCAAATCCAATTTTGGCGTGCGGTAATATATAAGAGTTGACTCGATTGTAGTAAAATCTGCCGGGCATCATGCAACTATATAAACAAAGTCGCGCGGCATTTTGGTCTCCCTGTTCCATTTTTTGGGCGGGGTGGGCCAAAGCAAAGTCGCGCGGGATAATTTGAACCGCCTTATCCCGTTTGCATTTTTTATTTTTTATTTTTATCACAACTTGAGATTGGGATGTAAAAGCCCGCCGACCCCGTTTGCTTTGTCCTATTTTATATGGGGCTTGTATAAAGATAAGCATTCAGATAAAAATATAATAATAAAAAGCTAGATTCCACAGTTAATTCTATTAGTTTCAAAGATAAAAGTAGATATGACTGAAGTTACAGGAAAATGAGGCGAAGTTCTGTCGTGCATGGCTATTAAAAATATATATATAATGAAGAAAAGTCATTATATATGCTGGTTCGAGAAAGGTTAACATCAGAGACAAACCCTTCCAATATAATTCTAGTTTCTAGCAGTAAATACCCGCCAACTATTAAAAAAAGACTTTTATTATTATTTTTTTGGCTTATAGACAAAAAGGACTTTTATTATTTTTTTTCTAGCACTATTTTTGCATGTCGCTTTCCTTTAATTTTTGGCACTTATCCATGCATGTATGTAGACATCGGAACTTAATTTAATAATTTAAATATCTACAAAGCCATCTAGATTTGTTGTCAAATTAATTATACAGCTATGAGTGATTAATTAGAAAATTTGTGTCGCTATCATGCTAAATATAAAGAATGTGGTGGTCCAATGACGTTAGATAAAACCGGACAGCCAGATCTATTTTCATATTGTCAATCATGATACTGTCAATTTGTAGCGTGAATTGGACGAAAACATCAGTGGAGATTTAATGTGTGTGTATACATAGAGAGGGGGTTCCTATACAACATTCCTTTTATACACCACTTATAATATAACTTGTGTTATATTATACAAATTAAGTAATTCTAATATAATATTTTTCAGTGATTTTTTCTTTTTCACTAATATCATTATAGTATCAAATGACAAGATTCTAAATGAGAATTTATATATAAATTAATTAATTATTACAAATTTCAAAATAAAGCGTTGGAAGTGTTGAATGGTATTCTATGGGCATTTCATATATAATGGCAGTTTGTTATCGACATTGAGAATTATTCTTCTTTAGAGTGCATATATTAGTTGAAGTATACAGTAATATATATCAAACAATGCCTACAATAATCATGCATATAATTCATCACTACCAACAATTATCAAATCTGCAGAACACTATTTTTCTACATATATTGCAACGTGCAAAATAAAAACCTTTTTTTTTTTTTTGGTCCTGCTAACAATAGAAACATACACTCCATTAAATAATTAAGCTCAGTACTAAACAGGGAAGTTCCACAGTTTCATGAAAACACGAGAACTCAAGTCTTAAAATACAGAACATGATGACAGATGAAGAGTCAACATTCAATTCCAAATCAAGTAGATATTGCTGGTTCTTTTTTTTTATTACGTGTATATATATACATATATATATATATACATATATATATCTCCTAGTTGTAATCACCGATGATCCTATCGGGAACGTGAAAGATTACACGCGTTGAGACATTTGGATGCCACCTGATGATCCGGTATCATGGCGCGCTTCGCCACTTGCGCCGTCAGCAGCAGTAGAAAACCTGGAAAAGATCTGTTGACAAAGTGAATGAAAAAAGTTGCGTACATTATCCCCAACTTGTACCAATAATGTTCCAAGAGTTTGGAATTTGATGTTGCGCCAGCGGCTTTGAAATATAAGACAACACATGAATCCGAAAGCATCAATCCCGAGGAACCACCAGAAGCTAGTGACTGCAATGAACAGAACCAATTGACAGGCAGTGATCCCTAAAACAAAAAAAATGTACTTGAACGACGTGGTGAATTGGGAGTTAGGGCTCATGGCCTCCATCAGGATCGCTATGGCGTAGACAAATGCGTCGCCGAGGAAGAGATTGAAGGCCACGCTATGCTCTTTGATCACATTCGTGAGTGAGCCTTGATACTTAAAGCCGACTGAGGGGATCAGTAACGCCAGCATAAAGCCAATTGCTTTGTGGAACTGTTTGTGGGAACCGACAACTTCCTCCCTGTCCAACAACAAAAGAAAAAGAATAGGAAGTTAGTATTCACGCAGCCATCAAATTTTTTTTTGTCTCAATATTTTTAAACAATTCGAAAGTTTCCATTAACTGAGGCGATATTTTGACTTATAATACATCAAAAGACGCGGGTCAGTGGATACCTGCCCTGTCCCGTTGACCAGCTTAAAATTGTTAATAAAAAAATAAAAAAAAACCATTTATTTATTCTTTTATTTATTTATTACATTTTTTTGGCCTTTTTCTCTTCAAATTTTAAAATTTTGTTTTATTTTTTCTCATAAGTACTGTTTGAGAGACGAGAGAGTGAATTATGAGTAATTGAAAAGAAAAGGGTTTCAAGTGGTTAGAAAGAGAGAGAGTATAAACCCTCTTCATGCGGGGCACGGCGGGTACCCATTTGACCTGTCCTATTTACATCCCTACCTGCCTACCAACCACAGCCACAATCATCAACAACAAAACCAACACCGTCACCTCAACGTTATCACCCTAACACCACAGTCAACAAGAACAATACCAACATTACCACCCTCACACCACCACCTCTACAAAATCCATCTCGGTTAACACCGTTACACCACAATCAAGAAGAACAATACCAACGTTACCTCCCTCACACTACCACCTCTACAAAATCCATCCAACGTTACCACCCGCACACCCCCACCTCTACAAACTCCATCTCTGTTAACGCCGTTACACCACAATCAACAAGAACAATATCAACGTTACCACCCTCACACTACCACCTCTACAAAATCCATCCAACGTTACCACCACCCCCACACCACCACCTCTACAAAATCCATCTCCGTTAACACCGTTACACCACAATCAACAAGAACAAGATCAACGTTACCACCCGCACACCCCCACCTCTACAAACTCCATCTCCATTAACACCGTTACACCACAATCAACAAGAACAAGATCAACGTTACCACCCGCACACCCCCACCTCTACAAAATCCATCTCCGTTAACGCCGTTACACCACAATCAACAAGAACAATATCAATATTACCACCCTCACACTACCACCTCTACAAAATCCATCCAACGTTACCACCACCCCCACACCACCACATCTACAAAATCCATCTCCGTTAACACCGTTACACCACAATCAACAAGAACAATATCAACGTTACCACCCTCACAACATCACCCTCTACAAACTCCATCTCCGTTAACACCGTTACACCACAATCAACAAGAACAATATCAACGTTACCACCCTCACAACATCACCCTCTACAAACTCCATCTCCGTTAACACCGTTACACCACAATCAACAAGAACAATATCAACGTTACCACCCTCACACCACCACGTCAACAAAATCCATCCAACGTTACCACCACCCCCACACCACCACCTCTACAAAATCCATCTCCGTTAACACCGTTACACCACAATCAACAAGAACAATATCAACGTTACCACCCTCACACCGCCACCTCTACAAAATCCATCCAACGTTACCACCACCCCCACACCACCACCTCTACAAAATCCATCTCCGTTAACACCGTTACACCACAATCAACAAGAACAATATCAACGTTACCACCCTCACACCACCACCCTCTACAAACTCCATCTCCGTTAACACCGTTACACCACAATCAACAAGAACAATATCAACGTTACCACCCTCACACCACCACGTCTACAAAATCCATCCAACGTTACCACCACCCCCACACCACCACCTCTACAAAATCCATCTCCGTTAACACCGTTACACCACAATCAACAAGACCAATATCAACGTTACCACCCTCACACCCCCACCTCTACAAAATCCATCTCCGTTAACACCGTTACACCACAATCAACAAGAACAATATCAACGTTACCACCCTCACACCACCACCTCTACAAAATCCATCCAACGTTACCACCACCCCCACACCACCACCTCTATAAAATCCATCTCCGTTAACACTGTTACACCACAATCAACAAGAACAATATCAACGTTACCACCCTCACACCACCACGTCTACAAAATCCATCCAACGTTACCACCACCCCCACACCACCACCGCTACAAAATCCATCTCCGTTAACACCGTTACACCACAATCAACAAGACCAATATCAACGTTACCACCCTTACACCCCTACCTCTACAAAATCCATCTCCGTTAACACCGTTACACCACAATCAACAAGAACAATATCAACGTTACCACCCTCACACCACCACCTCTACAAAATCCATCCAACGTTACCACCACCCCCACACCACCACCTCTATAAAATCCATCTCCGTTAACACTGTTACACCACAATCAACAAGAACAATATCAACGTTACCACCCTCACACCCCCACCTCTACAAAATCCATCTCCGTTAACACCGTTACACCACAATCAACAAGAACAATATCAACGTTACCACCCTCACACCACCACCTCTACAAAATCCATCCAACGTTACCACCACCCCCACACCACCACCTCTACAAAATCCATCTCCGTTAACACCGTTACACCACAATCAACAAGACCAATATCAACGTTACCACCCTCACACCCCCACCTCTACAAAATCCATCTCCGTTAACACCGTTACACCACAATCAACAAGAACAATATCAACGTTACCACCCTCACACCACCACCTCTACAAAATCCATCCAACGTTACCACCACCCCCACACCACCACCTCTATAAAATCCATCTCCGTTAACACTGTTACACCACAATCAACAAGAACAATATCAACGTTACCACCCTCACACCACCACGTCTACAAAATCCATCCAACGTTACCACCACCCCCACACCACCACCGCTACAAAATCCATCTCCGTTAACACCGTTACACCACAATCAACAAGACCAATATCAACGTTACCACCCTTACACCCCTACCTCTACAAAATCCATCTCCGTTAACACCGTTACACCACAATCAACAAGAACAATATCAACGTTACCACCCTCACACCACCACCTCTACAAAATCCATCCAACGTTACCACCACCCCCACACCACCACCTCTATAAAATCCATCTCCGTTAACACTGTTACACCACAATCAACAAGAACAATATCAACGTTACCACCCTCACACCCCCACCTCTACAAAATCCATCTCCGTTAACGCCGTTACACCGCAATCAACAAGAACAATATCAACGTTACCACCCTCACCCCACCACCTCTACAAAATCCATCTAACGTTACCACCACCCCCACACCACCACCTCTACAAAATCCATCTCCGTTAACACCGTTACACCACAATCAACAAGAACAATATCAACGTTACCACCCTCACACCCCCACCTCTACAAAATCCATCTCCGTTAACGCCGTTACACCGCAATCAACAAGAACAATATCAATGTTACCACCCTCACACCACCACCTATACAAAATCCATCCAACGTTACCACCACCCCCACACCACCACCTCTACAAAATCCATCTCCGTTAACACCGTTACACCACAATCAACAAGAACAATATCAACGTTACCACCCTCACACCCCCACCTCTACAAAATCCATCTCCGTTAACGCCGTTACACCGCAATCAACAAGAACAATATCAATGTTACCACCCTCACACCACCACCTATACAAAATCCATCCAACGTTACCACCACCCCCACACCACCAACTCTCCGTTAACACCATTACACCACAATCAACAAGAACAATATCAACGTTACCACCCTCACACCCCCACCTCTACAAAATCCATCTCCGTTAACACCGTTACACCACAATCAACAAGAACAATATCAACGTTACCACCCTCACACCACCACCTCTACAAAATCCATCCAACGTTACCACCACCCCCACACCACCAACTCTCCGTTAACACCGTTACACCACAATCAACAAGAACAATATCAACGTTACCACCCTCACACCCCCACCTCTACAAAATCCATCTCCGTTAACACCGTTACACCACAATCAACAAGAACAATATCAACGTTACCACCCTCACGCCACCACCTCTACAAAATCCATCCAACGTTACCACCACCCTCACAACACCACCTCTACAAAATCCATCTCCGTTAACACCGTTACACCACAATCAACAAGAACAATGCCGGCGTTGCCACCACTACCACCACCATACCACATGCTCAACGCCACCAGACCCCTACCACCAACAACGTACTATTACCATCACTACCCACCATTACCGTCAGTCATCGGTGTCACCACAGCCGCATCCGGCTGCTATCTCTACAACATAAACAAGAACTATACAACAACAACAAGAACAACTAAATTTTTTTTTTTGTACGAATTGAGGTGTCTGTAATTACCTTTCTTGCTCCACATCTGCCATCGTTTCTTCGTGAACTGATAATAGAAATTTTTTTTTTTTTTTTTTTAAATTTGGCTCTGAAAAGTGCGAAGTGGTGATTGCTGGGCACACATCGCTTTTTGTAGTATCAACGTAATATTGGGCGGTCGCATTCTGGAAAATAAAAACCCAACCGCGTTGAAATAGGGGCTTTTATCGGCAGTGGGGCCCCCCGTCAGGAAAATCCAATTCGCTAAAGACTTTGGATCAAGGGAGTACGTATGGGAAAGCTGAGGCTGAGTTTGTCTACTTGTTGAACAATGAGATTGATAAGTTCAATGCTTTCTTCATGGAACAAGAGGAGGACTTCATCATACGACATAAGGTACTCTTTTTTTTTTAATTTAATATTAAATTTGAGGGTATGAATATTCGAACTCTACGTCTTATGGTACTTGTTTTTCAAGTATTATTGATCTAGTGTGCTCGGGTATATTGATAGTTTTGATGAAGCCTTATCTATTGCCCGCCACGTGGCCAAGATTTTATCAATATATATACATATTTTTTCATTTGCTGAGATGAAATTCAATTAAAAATTTCATTATTAAAAACTTTGTATGAAATTCCTCTTAGATATGCGCAGTCAGATCTAATACTTCTTTTTTATCTAGTTTAAAATTTATAAAAGTTTATAATTATGGTCTTTGAGTTCTTGGTTTGGAGTTGGACAAGTCAACCGAGTTGACCCAACAAAAAAATCTAGAGTTAACTCGATTCAGGATGCTCGTATGAAGAAAGTGACAGGATTAATGTTTGCAGGCCTTGTAATTAATATTGGTAATTCCCTAATTTTTTTTTCCTTAAAGGTTCTTAAAAGTCTGAAAATTATTGTTTTTTCGTTGCGAAATAAAAAAAAATTTTGGGACTAAAGAAGACCAAAAGCAAAAATTTTTGGTACTAATCATATATTTGCTGACTCTCACTTCTAATTATGTTTGTCATCATATGTATATACTCAAAAATTTATGTTGGAAATGCTTTACTTGCTTTGGAATAAATTTATCGTCGTGGTAATAATACCCTTGAATAATTATTAATAGACATTAAACAGAATAGTTACTAAAATTGCTTGTTTTATGGTATTTTAGAATAAGAATTATTCCCATAATATATGCGATGTTATCAAAAGGAGTTCCCTTTCCCAGAGAAATATTTAACAAAGTTAAAAGTGGCAATAACAAATGACAACAAGCACTTTGATTAACAGAAGAAGAAACCAAACCCCGTTTGCATCTCTTACAAATAAAGTAAATTTACTCTATTTCAAACTTACTTACTTTTTTAAATATATGATTCAAACGAGATATTAGAATATGAAATCCATTAATTTTTCACAAGCAAGAATCATAATTTGGAAACCAAATTTTACAGATACTATCAATAATATATATTGTTTTTTTAAACAGAAAAAAAAATATTGCTTTTTGCAACTTGCGTGATCGTGATGCTCATTAGCCCCCCACCCTCACAAAAAAAAAAAAGTTTTATAAAAGTAGTTCTTGAAAAAAAAAAAAAAAAAAAGAGAGAAAAGAGTGAAGGAGGATAAATACACACACACACACACACTTTGATTCTATCTACCAGCTAGAGCTTTAAGAAATTATATGGAGAAAACGTATGGGAATTACTTTCTCTAAAAAAGGGGCCAGTATACATCACTATTTTACGGAGTTATAGCACTCACTAGACACCAAAGAAAAGGAATATAGCTTCTAAATATTCTTTTAGACCTAGCCTGGGTGAAAGAAAAATCAGCTAAACATTATTATATATTAATTAACGTATTCATTGTAATATACCTATCATATTCGGAAATTTGATGGCCTCGGAAACCTCTATAGCTCATCAGTCCCATATTCTATGATTGCTATATATTATTATTATATATAAATTTATATAAATATATATGTCTGCATCGGCAACAAAATCTTAAAGTTCAACGTTATACCGTGCAACACACACAAAAGTACAAATAGATAAATTCAAAACAAAATAATTTCCATAATTACATATATGTATCTTAGTTCAGATAAATACGCTACAACTAATTATAATATTCGTGTATATATACGTATGCATGTATGTGTATATGTAATACAGGAGTTACAGCATAGAATCCAGTTAGTGATTGATATGTGGGGGCCAAATGGAACACAGCCTAATTCGGAGACAATTTATAAAGAAGAAATGGGGAAAATCAGGAAGGATATCGTTGATTTCCACGGTGAAATGGTGCTTTTAGAGAATTACAGCAATATCAATTACACAGGTCCTTTTCTCTACGACTTTTCATGTTAATCAAGTCTTGACCCTTTTTTTTTTTTTTTTTCAATAATTTGCAAGTTACAAAATATTATAAGGTACTAGCTAGTCATTGTCAAAAATTCCTAACTTTTCAGAAATTTAAGGCCAACTTAATTTTCACTCTAATTTGGCTATAATGGTTTCTCAGGTAACAATAATTAAAAAGAATATCATAAATAGATTTTGATTTTGGTTTTTTTATTTTTTTTATGTCGCTATCAAGTTAAATTATTTTTGTAATTCCACTAACATGATAGTATGCATAATAATAATTGTCAATAATAACACTAATTATCTCTCGAACGTGACAATTACTCCAACAAAAATTCAAATTAATTTGTGGATACATTTTCTCATTAGAGCGATAAAAGAAATTGACCATCTTAATTAAGTTTCATGAATATATCCAGCAAAAAGAAAGGTATAAACGTAGGAGACACAATTTCTGATAATCAAATAAGCAATGAAAATTGTGAAATCATCCAAATTATTAATCAATAAAATGATTTTTTTTTTCCGTCTTATTTTGTAGGGTTGGCAAAAATATTGAAGAAGTATGACAAGCGAACTGGAGGAATATTACGCTTGTCATTCATCCAGAAAGTCTTGGAGCAACCATTTTTCACAACCGACCTCGTTTCAAAGCTGGTGAAGGAGTGCGAAAGCATTATAGACGCAGTTTTCCCGGTGGAGGAAGAAGAGAGGCAAAGAGAATTAGTAACCGAAGCGGTAACAATGGCCCGCCAAGGCATATTCAGGAACACCGTCGCGGCGCTGATGACAATGCAAGAGATTAGAAGAGGAAGCTCAACTTACAGTCAATTTTCTCTGCCTCCTCTCAACTTGCCCGACTCTCATGATCTCGTTCAGTTGATCCAACTCAACTCTTCCATTCCTATTGTCTAACTTTCTATATAGATATATAGACATGATCTGTTACACGATACAAAATATATATATTGCTGTAGGATTTGTATTTTGTACTACTACTCTGGTACGTACGTACGTACGTACGTACGTAAGTGAATTTTCGTACGTTCAAAAATTATATTTTACGCAAGTTACGTTACTGGATACTTTTTTATTACATCAGGCGAAATTCATAAAGATTGCTTTAGGGGGCCGGTTGTGATTGATAGAATTTGATAAATCTGTGCTGTCTTCTTTGAAATGATTTCCAAGTGAATTTTGTTTTATTGTTTGTTTGTTTTGTTTTTGTTTGTTTGTTTGTTTGTTTGTTTTCTCTTTTTAGTAATGACTTTTGAGTTGGTTTGTTCAACCAATTAAATTGTGACTTTACTCCTTTTTTTTTATTATTCCATAATTATTAACCAGATATACCATAAACTAGCTACTTATTTTCTTGTTCGCAACTTTAAAACAGAAATGAGAAAACCTTTTGTTCGGCACGACTAAAAGCAGAGGACTTTTGGTCTGAGAAATTATAAACTCAGCAGAAGAGGCAGAAACACAAAGTGCGATATTGCTAGAGCAAAGAAAAGTCAAATAGGTCGTTTCCGAATTATTGACAGTATGACTGATAAATTGGATCGTGACAAGATAATATGACACGAATTCAACATGAAAAAATATAGGTTAAATTGGAAAAAAAAAAGAAAAGGATGTGGGTTGGTTTTTGGGTCAAATCTGCATAACACGATTATCAAAAAAAAAAAAGGTTGGGTATGGATTAGCCGGATAGATATGAAATTAACTTGTAATAACTCATCCACAATTCATATATAATTCAGGTTAGCTTGATAGTGATCTTTTGGGTCAATTAAATATAGTATGTTAAAATTTAAAATTATTGTATTTATGATTCCTAGAATATCCTTTTATTACCTCAACTCTATCCTCAATCCCGCATCCCATCGAACAAAACAAGCAATGAAATAATATCTCTCTCAAATGTTCTATTTGGTAGAGTGGAAATGAGGAAGGAAAGAAAATGGAGGATGGATTTTATGATGGAAAATGATAATTTGGGGTGTTTGGTAGAAGAAAAATTTGGACGGAATGGAAAAATGAAGGGGATAATTTGAAGGTGGGGCCCACAAAAATGTCTTCCCAAATGTGGAAGGATTTTGTGAGGGAAAATTTTGATAGCAACAAAGAGTTTTGCATTTACGCAATCACTTTTGTTATCCATCAAAATCCTAACCAAAAACAAAATATGATTAATAATGTAAGGATATAGTAGTAATTTTAGTAATAATAAATTTTCCATCCATTTGATTTTACTTTCAACACCAAATAATAAAAAGTGAAATGATTTTTTTTCTACATTTTCATACCAAACAACTTAAGGGAAAATCAAAATCATTTATTTCCTTATAATTTTCTTTCCATTATAATTTTTCTTTCATTCCTACCAAATGGAGCATAAAAGTACATATATATACACACACCATCTGTAATTGAAAAATACAAGACAGAAAAAATGTTATAATCATTAATATGATTAAAATGAATAATAGAGATAAGTTTTCTTTAGCTTATTTAAAAAAAAAAAAAAAAAGGTTAGTTTTCCTTCTTTCTTTTATCTTTCTTTTTTTTTTTCTTTTTTTTTCTTTTATTTCTTAACCTGATGCTGATAGCCCTTGGGAATAATTAAAAAAAGAAAAAATCATCCACATGGCATTAATTGGTTTATAGAGAGAGAATGTATGGAAGGGTCAATGGAGAATTCAAAGCAAGTTAAGTTCAAAAAGAGACTAGATTAAAGCAAGTTGCCAACCTCTCTCTTGTTTGCTTCTTCCATTTTGTTATAGAGAGAGAGAGAGATCCTTCATTCATTGGTGAAGGAAAAACTTTTAATATTTAAAATAAATTAAAGATGTTAATATTGTAATGATTAAATGAAATTATATAGACAATAACAAATAAAAATTAAGTGTAATTATTGTCAAATTTAACGTCAGAAGTTATATAATGTTAGATAGTAATTTTCGTATCCAAATGACAAATTTTAATGTTTAACACATGAATTTTGATAATTCAGTGAAGATGCTCTTCAGAGGGATTGATATTCTCAAAATTGAAAACACGACAGTTTGAGCCTTAGGGGGTGTATATAGTAGATAGTTTTCTCTATTGTTTTGTTTACATTAATTTGAACGTTTCTTCTTACTAAAGAAAACCGTAAATCATTTAATCACGTTTACAATGGATATATATATATTATTAATTTAAAACTTACATGAATCCGTCCCCTTCTTGTTTACCTTACCTGTTTAGGCCCTCTTGAAGCTGCTGGCTTATCATGTCAACATTATTTGATTTTCTCAACTCTCTCGTTTTTTCTTTAATTATATTTCCTTTTTCTTTAATTTTAATCATGCTTTGACGCATGCATAAAATATAGCATTCGGAATAAAATCTGTCAACCATATTATCTAAGATCAGCGATAAAAGGATCTAGTCTCATATTTTATAGAGAAACGAATAAACTATATATTTTACCACCAAAAATGAAATGATCAAGAGAAGTAAGCCTATAATTATTTGGGAGCATGAAATTTTGACGTGGTAGTTCTCTCTCCTTCTTTCTTTCTTTCTTTGTTTTCATTAATTTGCGACGTTTCCCCCTTTTTTTTTTTTTAATAAAAAAACGCAAATAGTATATTTTAGGATATGTAAAAAAGTAAATAACATAGTTTTAAACCTGGTAATAAAGTAAATAGGAATTTTTTTAGCCAGAGTAAATAAGCTACAAGTAAGTAAAGATAAAAAGGAATCTTAGGTCGTGGCGGGAAAAGTAGAAAGAAATGAAGCAATAAATCCATGACTACTATTTTTTAATCCTTTCAATTTAAAAAAAAAAAAGTGTGAAGGAAACATTTGACAAGAAAGTGATACGTAAAATAACTATTTTGATCTCAATCCTTTTATATGTTCACATTTATATATATGAGAGTATCATTGTAAAATGAATTAGATATTACACATTTTTTTTTTAATCTTTTCTTTATCTTTTACCAAACAAGATATATGAAAAAAAATTCTTCCTTCTTCCTTTTTATTTTCCTCACCTAAATATTTTGTTTCTCATTTCTTTTTATATATTTTCCAACCCTCTGAATCTGTCCGCTTCTTGTTTACTTTTCTCTCTCTTTCTATTTTCTATTGTTTTTTTATTTAACTGGTTTAATTTTTTCTTTTTTCTCTTATAAGGTAAATAAAAATTAAAATCCGTTCCCTTAATATTTTAATCTGTCCGCCATCGCCGTCGCAGGCCACTGGCGCCACAACAATAACAACAACTACTACTACAACAACAACAACGACGACGACGACAAAAATTGTGAAAAGGTCTCACAAACCTTCCTTGCTCCGCATCTGCCATATTTATTTACGAAACGTGGTAATAGATTTTTCTTTTTCTTCTTCTTCTTTTTTTTGCCCTGAAAAGTTCGAGGTAGAAATTGCTTAGCAGTGAAAGAAAGTGAAAAAAAAATGGGAATGGAAATGGGGTGTTATAGCCTATGGGGTCGCTTAATTGTCTAATTTGAACATTAAATTAGGTTTTTTTTTTCTTTTTAATTTTTCAATTTCTTTTTTGCTTGAAACGAATAGTTTTTTTAATTTTATTAAGTTAGGTTGGATTTATTCACGGCATGATATAAAAATCGCTTTCTTTGAAATTAAGTAAGGACAACAAATAAAGCGCCATTAATTGTATACAAACAGTAAACAAAATTAAAATTTTTCCTTCTATTTTTCATCTTTCTTTCTTTTTTTTTTTTTTGTGAGAGTGGTCAAGCTAATTATTTATCAAGGTTTTTGACTAATAACTTCAATGGAAAAAAGTTCTAAATAGTGAAGAGATGGTTACAGATTATTGTTGTCCTTTACTTTCGTGTCCCCTTTGGTCGGTTAAGCCAACTCTTCTTTTTTTATGAAAATGCAATTACTAAAAAGAGCATAATATTGGAGGCCAGATCGTTCCAAACAAAGGGCTAATTTTGTCTATTAACAAAATGAATTGAGCATATGCCTATCGTATGGAGCTCCAATTTGTGTGGGGTAAAAGGAAGACCTAAAAGGTGTGGCTCATTTTTTAGGTTGGTTTCATTCGAGTTCGTGATACTAACGTGGCAGCAATGTGTTAATTTGAGATTCAAGTAGTCAAAAACTGCGGCCTTGTTTGGGCCATAAATTTTTTATTTTTTAATTTTTGGAGCTTAATTGATCAGTATTAAAAAAAAAAAAAAAAAAAAAAGAACTCCTGTAGAAACATAGGAAACTACAATTCTTTAAAACTTAAAGAACTCCTGAAGAAAAATAATAAAAATATTATCATACCATCAAATTTCTTTCCGTACTCTTTTGTGTTATTTAAAAACATATTAAAAAAAAAACTAAAGAAAGAAG
>CM046369.1:32500-59391 GCA_025413025.1 Ficus hispida | reverse complement strand
GGGAGTGATGAACGATGGATTCGACCTTGCTGGACGGGTTCTTAAGGGTACTGTATTCGTACAGGTTTGTCGGTTATGTCCATAACCATTACATCTACCACACCGGACTGACTCATGTTCTTCTCCTTGGGACAAAATCCTTCGAACCCGTGGCCTTCCGGGCCTACGCTTTGTTTTGGGAGGATTGACAATTTGCGACCTGACATTTTCAGGAACATCCCAGCCATCGGCGCTGCCAATAGGATGGACAACAGACGAATAACAACCATAAAGATAATCTTTCGTGTAGTAATTCGAGCAATAATTGTAAGAATCTATACGTCGGTGGTTACAAACGGCCATGGCATGAGGGCAAGGAATTTGATCGACCTGAAATCGTCGGCACGTACATGTCCTTTCGCTCATGTCGACGATCCATATTTGGCTAGCATTGTTAGTAATCGCGTACTCAAACTGATCGGCTGGCCGCGGCTGTAACAAAGTGAATTTTAACACATTGACCAACTATGATATCGGGGAAAATTGGCATATATGTGTACTCGAGTTGTGGTGGTAAGCACGTACCGTTACTGTTAGGCCTAGTGAGAAGTTGGTGCGAAGCAATTTCTCAGCCTTTGGAGCAAGCTTCGCTGTCAATTTTAGGGCCTCCTCACGCCTGTGGACAAACCATCTTTGTTGTAGTTCCCTCAACCATTCCACTAAGAATCCAACTGGCATTAACCTGGTTTTCCGATCAACATTATTCAATGACTCCGCAATGTTGGTTGTCATGATTGCATACCTCCGACCGTTGAAATATGCTCGCGACCATTTTGTAGGATCGGCCTGCATGAGGTATCGGTACATGTCAGGATTACGATTACGGATGAATTCCATATGACGATGGTGCTCACATAAAAGATACGACCTCGATGCACCATCAAAATAGGTCTTCAAACGGCCTTTGAAATCCTTGTACTTAGTCTTAAGGTTTGTAGCCAAGTGTTGAACACATATCCCGAAGGCAGCCTCCGGATAAATGAGGTTGGCTGCATATTCGATACCCTTATGCCTATCAGCAACAATAGCAAGAGAATCTCGGGTGCCGATTGAAGCCCTTAGCTTCTCGAAGAACCATGTCCATGTTTCGCTGCTTTCGGAATAAACGATCCCAAATGCTAGTGGAAATATGCAGCCATTTGCGTCGTGATCGCATGCTGCAAGAAGCATTCCCCCAAACTTGGCCTTTAATGCGGACCCATCAACCACAATTACTGGTCGACAATAAGGCCAACCGTGCTTCGAAGCAGCTAAGCACATGTAGAAGCATTGTAAGCAATTTGATGAGTCTGTCTCGATGTCAATGTCGGATCCAGGATTTTTCCTCTTCACCATCTCAGCCCACGCGGGCAGAACTGTAATATAAACAAGTAATAAAAATTATTATAGCACTTATCGTGAATATAAAACTTATAATGTCGGTAATTAACATATTATAAGATAAAGAAAAGGGATACCATTGTATGATTCTGCATCATTGCCCCTCAAGCTGGTTAGTGCTGCTTCCTTCCCTCGCCATGCCCGGAGATAATTGAAAGACACTCCAAAGTCGGCCTGCATGTCTCGCATGATTTCTCGAGGTCTATACGAGGTATTTGTGGGATCCAAGTATTTTGCCTTGACATACTCCCCGATCATCCAACTCTTGGCTTGACGATGATGCCCTTGAACAATTTCGATTGAACAAGTATGGACGTCGTCGTACCGATTCACGACAAACATTTCACTTCCTCGCATCCTAGTCGCACGCAATTGCCATGGACAGTTTTCGATATCTATACATATCACGTGTAACAGAGTAGAGTTCGATCTCTTCACCCTGAATTGATAGTGTTTACTCATGGCATCGTGATGAAGATGAAATTGCAACAACTTTTTGTTCTGAAAAATGCAGTTTATTCGCAATGTGACAAGTGTATAATCAACAACAACTACTGAATTGGATAACCTGTCAGTGATTGGTACATTATCGGATTGAGATGTCACCTTCTTGGCAGTAGAATGTGCTCCAATGCTTACTTCGACACTATTCTCGTTTGATTGACGAGCATCACACCCAAAATTCAGTTCGTCTACATGAGGAGGGATATGAGGAGTAGGAGAAGGGATGACTAGATTCCTCGCATCTAACCGTTGTATGGCTTCATCACTCTGTACACCCTCTATGCCCTCTCTGGAAAGTTGGACTTCTATGTGGTTGCTTGCACCCAGCTCCGGTGGCATTACCTCAGCCGCAGCATCATCCAATACGTCGATGGTAATAGGAAATTTACTAAGCACATGAACATCCTTCTTCTTCAATTGTATATAGAATTTAACGTCATCATCACACTGTATCCGGACAAGAGGATTACCAGGTTCAACACCGTATCTCATGACTATAGTATTGGTTGGGACCCTCAGACCAATTGCACGTCTGACCAACTCAATAAGTGCAACGTATGTTGCAGTCTCGGGCACAATATTCCCTTCATTTCTCCACCAACATAACTCAATGTGCCGTCCCATTGACCATTGTACTTGATGAAAACACAGACGTCCTCTATTTACTGTGAATCTGCAAAGAGTTATCGAATATATAAAAATATGGGAACAATTATGAAGCACAATGGGATGACTTAAATGTTATATCTGGTCACAATGATAATGACCGGGTGGTCAATATGAAAATGAATCACAATGATGTTGACAGGATGGTCAATATGAAATGACCAACTTATTTCATATTGGTCACCATGCTGATGGCCGGATGGTCAACATCAGACTGACCGGGTTATTTCGAACTGGTAACAATGATGATGACCAGATGGTCAATATGAAAATGACCAGCTGCACGATGGTCACAATGATGATGACCATATGGTCAATATGAAAATGACCGGTTAATAATCGGTTAATTTCAAAACTGGCGACGATGGTCACAATGATGATGACCAGATGGTCAATATGAAAATTACTGGTTAATAACCGGTTCATTTCAAAACTGGTCACGATGGTCACAATGATGATGACCAGATGGTCATCATCACAGTGACCGGTTTGTCGTGAAAATTTTTTAAATGACGTTTTTTGTTTCAGAGGGCCATCTTAACACACCCCCATTTAAAGCATGTATTAACAAATAAAATCAACTAAAAACCACCATTACCTCAGATTGGTTGTTTAGAAATGAGACGAAATCCACTGAAATGGAGTTGAAGCAGATCTGCGAACTTGTCCGGCGCAGTTTTAACAGACCGGAAAAAAAGATTGGGGGATATTATGCAGGCTTAGAGTTAGTTTGGATCAATGGGTAATGGTGCATTGAGGATTCGTGAGGAGTGGGTGCGAGAAAATCAAGAAAACGAGGGAAGAAAAAAAAAATTTTCTGTTCAGTTGGTTAAATAGCGTCGCTGTGGATGTGGAGGGAAGGGAGTGAGGGTGGCGGGATAGCAGGAAATTTTTTCAGCTTTAGGGTTGGCTGAGGGCATATATGCCTTTATACATAAACCAAAATAGTGTGTGGTGACATGGCGGTGCTAAAATTGAAGTGGACAAAAAGTGTGCTGTTTTTAATATTATTTATTTCAGAAGTGCTAAAAGTGAAATTAACCCTCAAATTATTGATGTTTTATAATATTGTTCAGATAAAAATATAAACATACCTGTTTAAAAGATTGGTTTCATATTTTCTCTCTAGTAAATAAACAAATAAAAGAAAAACTGTACTTTGATTATGTACCTTCTAATATTTATTGATGCTGCCTACTAGCATTTTATGAGAAAACCACACAATCATAAAAAGAAAACAACCAGCCATTTTACAAGCTTTGTTGGTTAATTGAATTTTGTTATCCTTTGACTTGGTTCCAGATTTTATTTTATTTATTATTTTATTGGTCTAATCCTGTTGGTATGGCAAGTTTCTTTGATTTAAAAAAAAAAAAAATCTAGTGGTAGCCCTTTCATCATCCCATATTTAGCTCCACAGATAGGATCCACTTTCATGGGAATGGTAAGAAAGAGATGGGTCTTTAATCTAGTTTTTAACAGTCATAAACCCAGGTTCTATCCAGAAACAGTCAAAGCTGGAGCAGGGATCTTACGGAGGTTCCATGAAGATCGAACCTGGATGGACGGAGGAAGAGGCTAGGGAAAACACCACCCTCCTTTCCCTGGTTCTAATCTTTGATTAATTAACATTAAGAGAGGATCAACTGTCTAAATATTAAATGTTTATTAGACATGTAATTTATCATCTTTAATTATCTTTAACAAACTTTTTTACAGTTGCTTTCGGTACATAAAATATTTGTTTATTATAGTTTTCATTTAAGTGTCGTATTAACTATGGTGTCAGATAATCGATTATTTATTCATCAAAAAAAAGATAACCAATTATTTTCTCCTTAAAAAAAAGGGGAAAACTATGGTAGAGACCCTCAAAGAGTCTCTACCAGTAAAGCCTTTTTTTAGGCAATTGAAATTTAATCGAACGGTTGAAATGTTGTTAGTATACCATACTTATCATACACCTAATCTCATATTATCTTTCCCAGCCAAAGTCTTCTCTGTCCCCGACGACCTTCCCGTCCCCGATGACGGATGTCGGTAACTCACCCCTGAACCCCCACACCGCCGGCCCCAGCCCCGGCCGCCCCCCCTATCCCCGGCCCCGGCAACCCCCAGGCCCCCATGCAGTCCCACAACCCCCTACCCCCCCTGATGCCCCCCACCCCAGTCCCCCTCCTCTGACCTCCCCCCACCCAGTTCCTCTTGGCGTCCCCTCCGACGGGGACCCCCACCCCCGTCTCTCTCTCTTCCCATTTCTTTCTCTTCTCCTTTCTCTCTCTTCCCCTCTCTCTCTCTTCCCGGCCCATGGCTCCCTCACCCCACCCCCACCCTCACCCCGATGGGGATCCCCCATCCCCCCCCTCTCTCTTCTCTCGTCAGGGGGGGGGGGGGGGGAGTGCGGGCCTGGAAGAGAGAGAAAGGAAAAGAGAGAGAAAGGGGAAGAAAGAGATAGGGGTGGGGGGTCCCTGTCGGGGCGGATGCCCAGAGGCGCCTAGGGGGGTGGGTGGGGGGAGGTTGGGGGAGGGGGACCTGGGGTGGGGGGTGCCGGGGGGCTTGAGGGGGGGGGGGGGGGGTTGCCAGGGCTGGGTGGGGATGGGGGGTTGCCGGGAGCCGGGGCTAGGTAGGGCGGCCAGGGCTGGGGTCGGCGGTTGGGGGGCCGGGGGTGGGTTGCTGGCATCGGGGGTGAGTTGCCGGCATCCGTTGCCGGCGGTGAGAAGGTCGCTGGTGATGGAGAAGACTTTGGATGGGAAGGGTAATATGAGGTAAGGTGTATGATAAGTATGATGCACAAATGATATTTCAACCGTTCGATTAAATCAACGGCCTAAAAAAAAACTTTATCAGTAGTGATCCTCAAAAGGTCTCTACCACAGTTTTCCCTTAAAAACACCAATTATTTAGTTTTTTTATTCATAAAATACTACACTGTTCTTATTATTATTATTATTATTATTATTATTATTATTATTCAACTGTTCTTTATTGCGTTCAGCAGTTGTTCCCTGTGAAAGTTTTTTTTTTTAAATGTCTTGTTTTTACGTTTTTTTTTTTTTAATTTTCCGACAATTTTTTTTATCTTGTAGTTTTAGGCAGCATGCATTCATGTGATGCTTTAATGCTAATAGGCAGACCGGTGATTTTTCTCTACTTATATTTTTATTGTTTTGGATTAATTTTTTTTTATTCATGTGATTGTTAGGGTTGTTTTAACTTTTAACAAGAAATAATTATTGTCTTGGATGCTGAATAAAAACAATTGTACGTTCTCAATATATCTCTATCAATTGTATATATTAGTATGAGGCACGTTCCCCTTGGTCAAAAATTTTTTCGTCCCTTTTTTTTTTCCCCCGTCAAAATGTTTTATTTATCCTTTAAATAGTATTTTTCAAATATGATACCACTTAAATTTTTTTTTTTCACATAACGTACTATTTTAGGATTTCAATCAAAATGCGTTACTTCTTTTAGAATAGGAAGTATAAAACATTTTTATTATTAGTTTTTATTCTTCAATTTTTATATGCCACATGCTAATACTTCAATTTCATTTTTTTTTAAACTTTTTTTAAAGCTAAATGGATTTTTTTTATCTCGCATTAAAATATTTGATTTTTTGTTTATCCATTAAATAATATTTATCAAATATATCCTCACTTAAATAATTTTAATACAATTTGCTTCTCTTTTTAAATATGATTATAATATTTTTTGGGAGAGGGGTGGAGGGGGCTGGTCGGTGTCAGGAGTGGGGGCGATGGGGGACTGAGCTCATTGGGGAGGGGGGGGGGGGTGCTTTGGGCTCAAGGCACGGGGGGAGGGGGCCTGGGCTCGTGGGGGGGGGGGGGGAACGTAATGAGAGATTGGGCATCGCGATTGGTGGGGGTGGTCGTCGGTCGAGAAGCGTTACCGACGATTGGGGAGGGAATGATATTATTTTCTTTTTTATTTATTTTTTTTGTATATTATTTTTAAATTTTTTAGTTTATATTAATTAAAATAATATATATTATAACTCTTATATATAAATAATATATTAATAATTTGATTATATGTTAATGATTTAAAAATAAAAATGATTAGATAAGATAGATAAAAATGATTATATTAGAGTCTTACCATTGACAAGGTTGAAGTTCTATAATATATATGTATATATCTATTAGAATATTCTATGAGCGAATATTTTATCACTTCAACACCTTTTTCTTTTTTTTTTTTGGGGCCCTTTCTCTAACATCCTCTGACAGGCTTTTACCATCCCAGTCTGAATAGTAACCGTGTTTTCTTTTCTTTTGACTTTTCCTTTAATGCGTTTCTTTCCTTCTACTATTCGCCAAGTGTTGTCTCTCGTACCATGCATTATCCTATACTTACCGTGCCTTATTTTATTATTTACCACGTGTAATACTACTTCCTATCCTATTCTTTTCTAAATACTTACCATGTCATTGCCTCCTTTCTTTTTCTTTTTCTTTCTTTTTTTTTTTTTACCCATTTTTCGTAGGACACTTGAAAGAGTCTTCTGATGTATTGCAATATATATATTCCTCTGCTAAGAGATATTTTACAATATATTTCATTTCCACCACTCCGCTCTCTCTCTCTCTCCCTCTGACTCCTATTCGTTTCATTTACTCTCTCCATCTCTCCATCTCTGTCTCTCTCTCTCTCTATATCCGGCGACCCAGCCCTAACTATGAGCTTAGCTCCGACCTAATCGCCTGAAAACTGACCAAAATCGAATCCACTTTCAAGGTAATTCCTATGAATTCCCTTTGAATTGATGTGAACTTGTCGGTTCTGGTTCTTTTTTGCTGAATTTCGCGCCTCTGTTTTTCCGCGTCGTTCTAGTTTATTGAATTTCATGTTTTCACAATCCAGATCTGTTTTGGTTGCACGGATTCTGAGTGAAAAAGGATGAGTGGTAAAAGATATATATTTTTTTTTAAGTTTTCTTTTGCCGCATAATTTGTTTACGTTATCTTTTCTCTTCGGGAACAACGACTTGCTGTGAACTTTGGACGTTATATTGGCTGAGTTAAGCTGCTTCTTCTTCTTCTTCTTCTTCTTTTTTATTTTTTGAATTGTAATTCTCAAGTGTATCGATCATGCAGGAGAATCTTCCATACAAGCAACCATTAATAGAATACAAAGAAGTATGAATGAGCCTCAAATAGGTAAAAGACTAGATTTTAAATTGTTAATGCCGATTAGCTATTATTTTCAATGGTTTGGACTTTTGTATATTTTATATTGAACATTTATTTTTATTGTGCAGGACTTGAGGAAAATACGAGCTTCTTACTACAAGATATAGTCAACAAACCTCATATATTAAAATCTCCCACAACATGTTAACATTGTAATGCCAAAAAATTTTCTACCGAGACTCCCAAGTTTTTTGTTGTTCCAATGGAGAGATATTATTAGCAATAAATGATATTTCCAGAGAACTTTATGATTTATATACTTCAGAAAGCAAGAATTCTTCAAAATTTCAAAGATATATTCGAACTCATAATAATAGTTTTGCTTTTACATCATTTGGTGTTAGATATGATAAAGAGTTATGTAAGAGGAATAAAGGTATTTACATGTTTAGAGTTCAAGGACAAATCTATCATTTTATCAACGAACTTCTTCCATCTGGCAATCATCCATCTATTTTGCAACTTTATTTCTACGACCAAGCATGAAATGGAAAATAGGTTACAGGATACTCCTAAGCTCAATTCAGATGTGATGAATATACTACTTGATATATTAAAAATTAATCCATATAGTTCTTTTTTCCAAAATCTTAAAAATATTTCTAAATTAATAGATCATAAAATTTGCATAAATTCCGATCCTAAATTGGATCAGAGAGTTTATAATTCTCCTTTAGCTTCACAGGTAGCAGCAATATGGTTAGATGATAATTCTTCTATAGAATATCATGGTCTTGACATCATATATTATTATATATTCACATTCTGATATTAGTTATAAGGTGTAAAATTATTATGGTTGTTATGATCCTTTACAATATCCTTTATTGCTTTCACATGGAGATGCTGGTTGGCATAGACGTGTTTTAAGAATTGATTAGATCAATAAAGGGAAAAAATTTGTAATGATCAGCAAGCAGTTCGTCCTGAACAAATAATTTCTGCTGAAGACCTATTCCAACAAGAAAATAGAGGTAAGTGAATTATTTGTAACTTTTTTTTTTCTGTTGTACAATTTTTATATTTTGTATCATTGATATATATATATATATATATATATATTATTTTTTCTTTATAGTTTCATAGATCCGGAAAAAAAAAATGTCGTCTTCTGCCGTGAATATTATTGCTATAAATTACAAATTAGATCAACATATAAATCAATATTATTACATTCTGGATTTCTTTTTCAACAATATGTTGTAGATGTGTATGTAAAAATTGAAACTCAAAGACTAGATTATCTTAGAAATAATCAAAACGAAATTCATTCTGAATTGTATAAAGGAATTATTGATGGTATTAAACTTTGAAAAAATCAAGGTTCAAAAGTTGGAAAAAGAATTATTTTACCAGCTTCTTTCATTGGTGGTCCTAGAGATATGCACAAGAAATATATAGATGCCATGGCATTAGTACAACAATTTAGAAAACCTGATATATATATTTTTAAGTATTACATGTAACCGTAATTGGTGTAAGATTAAACAAGAACTACAACCATATGATGAAACTTAAAATAGACTCGATTTAGTATCTCGTATATTTAAAGCAAAATTAGAAGAGTTGAAAAATGATTTATTTAAAAGATAAATTTTTGGTCCTATAGCAGCATATGTATATCTGATTGAATTCCATAAAAGAAGACTTCCACATGCCCATTTTTTTTATTATCTTAAAAAGTAATTCAAAAATTGTAAACCCAGAAACATTTGATAGCATTTTATAAGCTGAACTTCCAAATATTAATGAAAATAGGCATTTATTCTCAAAAGTTGTTAAACATATGATGCATGGGCCTTGTGGTCATTTGAATCCAAACAATGTATGTATGAATAAAGATGGAAAATGCAAAAATCAATATCCCAAAGCATATTCTTCTAAAACACATATAGGAGATAATGAATATCCAAAATATAGAAGAAGAAATTATGGTTATAAAGTCAAAGTTCGTGGACATTATCTTTATAATCAGTGTATTGCACCTTATAATCCTTATTTGCTTTCAAAATTCGATTGTCACATAAATATAGAAATATGTTCTACGGTTAAAGCTGTTAAATATTTATATAAATATATTTATAAAGGGCATGATCGAATTGCTATTCATATAAATCCTGATGATGATACAAATGATATAGATGAAATTAAGAATTTTCAATCCGCAGATGGATCTCTCCACCAGAAGCAACGTGGAGAAGTTACGCATTTACTTTGAATGAAATCCATCCATCTGTAATTACATTACAATTACACCTTGAACATAAACAACTTATTACATTTAAAAGATCTGATAATCTTAATAAAGTTATAAATAATGATTTTGCATTAAGATCTATGTTGACGGAGTATTTTCGTCTCAATAAAACAAATGTTATAGCAAAAGCTTTACTATATAAACAATTTCCCGAATATTTTGTCTGTAGTTAAAAAGATAAGATTTGAATTCCAAGACAAAAATGTAATGTTATTGGAAGATTTATTACTGTAAATCCTACCGAAGGAGAAAATTATTAATTACGACTATTATTAAATCATATTAGAGGAGCTATGTCTTTTAAAAATCTAAAAACTATAAATGGAATTGTGCTCTCTCCATTTCATGAAGCTGCTCTTTCATATGGATTATTAAAATATGATAATTACCTGACATTATGTTTAGATGAAGCTTCAACCTATCAAATGCCATTTACATTATGTCGTTTATTTGCAACATTATTGGCATTTTGTGAACCAAATGATCCAAAAATGTTGTGGGACAAATTTGAAAAAGCAATGTCGTAAGATTATTCTCATTTAAGTATAACTTCACTTAATGTAAAACAAAAGGTACTTGAACATCTAAGCCCTATGCTAGAATCAATGGGAAAGAATATAAATGATTATCATTTGGTCGATTACAATATTAATTTATCTGAAGATGAACTTTTTATGAAAGAAATAAATGAAGAATTAGCAATAATTGTCTCTGAGCATGATATATTAGCTGCTTCAAAATTAAATGAAGTACAAAAACGTACATTTGATTTAATTTTACAAAAAGTTTTCATAAACAACGCAAGTGCTTTTTTTTTTTTTTATTAATGATCTAGGTGGAATAGGAAAAACATACTTATATTGTGCTATACGTACAGCTATTAGATCAAAAAAATTTAATTGCGTTAGCAACAGCTTCTTCTGGAGTTGCTGCAGCTTTATTACCTGATGGTAGAACTGCTGATCATTCGAGATTTAAACTTCCACTTGAAATATAAAATTATGTTACATGTGTTAAAGATTCTCCTTCAAATTTTCCCGCAAATTCGGTAGTCTCAACAACTTTGACATCATCAACAAAGCAGCCCGAAATATCTCAACAAACAACTCAACAATCCCCAGATTCTCTAAGGCTGGCTATTGTAACAACTTATATTGTTTTGAAATATTTTGCCTTATCCTCTCTATTGCGATTTCTCGTGGTTGGCCGCTTCGCCAATTGGACGTCAACATTGCTTTTCTTCATGGTACACTATCTGAGGAGGTTTTCATGCAGCAACCACCAGGCTTCATTGATCAAAACAAGCTGAATTTCATCTGCAAAGCTTCGAAAGGCAATCTCTGGTCTTAAACAAGATCCGTGGGCATGGTACAATGAATTAGAGGAGTTCTTACTATCCTATAGCTTTGTTAATTCACACAGTGACACCTCTTTGTTTATTTATCATACGGCCACTATTACTTGGTTTATGTTGATGATTTAATAGTCACAGGTAATAACACGGTCTTTCTCAACCATTTTCTTCGTGCCTTGGCGGCTCACTTCTCTGTCAAAGACTTGGCGATCTTCACTATTTTTTTGGCATTGAGGTTCTTCCCACCAAATCCGGTTCGCTCTTGACTCAACATAAATATATTCGGGATCTTGATGAGAACGTTGTCACAAGCAAGAGCACGTGGGATGAGACGTATTCAGATCCTATTCTAGTTCCCATTGGTCCAGTTACGAGGGCTCGCGCGAAGAAATTCAAAGACGCACTTATGGGGCTGGTACGAGCAACTTGGATTCAAGCTATTGCGTGGAGGCCCATTGAGGGTATTACAAGCAATGACCAACCCAACAAATGCATGATTCAAGCACTAGAAGAGACCGAGTAATCACGTTTACAAGATCACAAGCTGTCACTTTTTTATTCCGTTTTGAGAACTTTCCCATTTTGACGCAACAGCAGGTGGCAAGACAGCTGTTAGGGACTGATTACTTATTTTGTTTCTTTTATTTTCGAATATTGTAAGGCTTTCAGCCATTTAGGAAACTTACCTTATTTGTTTTATCTTTATTGCTTCAGAATAGTCATTTCCTTTTTTGGCTCAGTGATTTCCCAAAATTCCTTGGGCAATTAAGGACTGACATTCCTCAAAGGAAAACCAATATATGTACTGTACGGAATTCTTATGAAGGCAGATTAGTTTGTCAGAAAAACTTTGAGTTTCAATTCTCTTTGGTTCTTAAACGAACTTTTTGAACTTATCGGAGGAATCCGTGGCGTTCATACGACTTATCAATCAGCCCTTCCATCACTGATTGTGGCGTCCTCGCATACCAAGGTTCGTGCTTCTTGTCAGGCAACGGGTCGCGGTTTCATTCAAAGCCGTTTAGGATTTCGATCTTGGAGACCAGCTTGG
Organism: Ficus hispida; assembly: GCA_025413025.1. Classification (NCBI taxonomy): domain Eukaryota; kingdom Viridiplantae; phylum Streptophyta; class Magnoliopsida; order Rosales; family Moraceae; genus Ficus; species Ficus hispida. The sequence continues at coordinate 46,924 of CM046369.1, read as the reverse complement.
TTAGGGTCACGTCAGGTTATTGGCGTGGTTCGTATCATTTGGTATCAGAGCCTAGGGTTCTAATCAGGTTTTGCTTATTCTATCCTTTATTTCATGTTTATTTTCTATTCATCGTGAATCCAGATTTCCAGATTCAAAGTCGTCAAAAAAAAAAAAAAAAAAAAAAAACCCAGAAATTAGGGTTCTTTTCTGTTTACTGCTGGGAAACGAAATTTCTTTGGGGAAATCCATTTTTTTTTTTTTTTTATTTGTTCTCATTCAGACTGTGCTGTAGAATCTTTATATATATAAAAAAAAAAAAAAGGCAATTCCGAGTTGAGGACAGTCGTCTGTTTCTTGTTATTCAGAGTTGAGGAAAGTCCAAATTCCGTTTCTTTTTGGATTGTCAATTCCGAGAGTTTTTTTATTTCCGCACTTGTTATCATCGTGTATCTAAGCAGAGCCTCCTTGGTAATCAGTTTGTGAACGCCACGGAAGATTCGATATTGATTTGATTAGTTCTATAAGAACTGAGTGAGGATTAACGAGTGGAAAAAGGCAATAGAGGTGAAAGCATTAGAGTGAACAAAAGCCGAAAATATTGAGTGCAAACACGAGTGAACTTGAGCGAACCTGTTCACGAGAGAAACACGTAAGGGAGTGTGGTAAGGTCCTTTGCATTATCACTAACTTTGTTTTGCAGGCAAAAAAAAAAAAAAAAAAAAATGTCAAACAACAGCAAGAACAGTGTTGAGGGTACCCTGGAGTGGCCGACCCAAACTCCTAATGGAGGCGATGATGGGGGAGATGAGGCGACTGTTAAGAGGAGAATTAGAGCAGCTTCATGAGCGGGTCGACCGGATAGAAAACACACGTGTGGAACAGCCACAACATGTTCCTCATGCGCGCAGGAGAGAGAGGGTTCCGATTAGAGGAGATGCCCCAGACTACTACGGAGTTGAGGGACACGAATGTGACGAAGGGGAAGATTCAGCGGCCGATCATAGGAGATTTGGACAGGATAGAGGAGGTAGGAACTGGGGAAATGATGGTATGAGTGGCATCAAAATGAAGATACCGTCTTTCCAAGGCAAATCTGATCCTGAAGCATACTTAGAATGGGAGAAGAAAATGGAGTTCATCTTTGACTGCCACACCTACTCCGAAGCAAAGAAGGTAAAATTAGCCGTAATTGAATTTTCTGATTACGCTATTACCTGGTGGGATCAGCTTGTCATAAATAGGAGAAGAATAGAGAGCGAGCAATCGAGTCATGGGAACAAATGAAGGCTGTGATGAGAAAGCGATTTGTGCCAGCGTACTACTACCGGGAGTTGTACAACAAGCTGCAAAATCTTAAGCAAGGAACCCGGAGTGTGGAGGAGTACTACAAGGAGATGGAGGTCATGATGATCCGTGCAAATGTTGAAGAGGATCAGGAAGCTACAATGGCAAGGTTTTTGGCAGGCTTGAATCGAGAATTCACAATGCCGTTGAGTTGCAACATTATGTGGAGTTGGAGGACATGGTACACATGGCTGTCAAAATTGAGAATCAACTCAAGAGGAGGGGCAGTCACATGCGTTCAAGCCAAAACCCGAGTGCAGCTGCTTGGAAGGCGAACCATTGGAAGAAGGATGAGAAGCAATTCAACACCAGGCCAAAGGCCGACCAAAAACAAGAAGAGGTCAGCCATAGGAATCAAGGTAAATCCGATTCTTCCACTACTCGGAATCGTGATATCAAGTGCTTTAAATGTCAAGGCAGGGGTCACATAGCTAGTCAGTGTCCGAACAAACAAGCTATGGTGATGCGAGACAATGGAGAGATTGAAACCGACGAGGAATCGGACAATGATTCTATGCCTTCATTAGAGGATGCTGACGATGAGGAGTATGCTGTCCAAGGAGATTTGTTGGTTGCAAGGAGGGCTCTAAGTGTGCAAGCCAGAGACGACGAAGAGGAGCAACGGGAAAACATCTTTCATACTAGGTGCCATGTCAAAAACAAGGTATGTAGTGTGATTATTGATGGTGGGAGTTGTACTAACGTTGCTAGCGTAACTATGGTAGAAAGTTAGGGCTGCCAACAATCAAGCATCCTCGACCTTATAAATTGCAGTGGTTGAATGATAGTGGGGAGATAAGGGTGCATAAACAAGTGTTTGTTTCTTTTCGCATTGGAAGATATGAAGACGAAGTTTTGTGTGATGTGGTTCCAATGCAAGCTGGACACTTATTATTAGGTAGACCATGGCAATTTGATCGACGAGTTAAACACGATGGTTTCACTAACAAGTACTCGTTGGTCCACAACGAAAGAACAGTTACCCTTGTGCCATTAACACCAAAACAGGTCTATCAAGACCAAGTAAGCTTACAGAGAGAAAGCGAGAAAAAGAAAATGAGTGAAGAAAAATCAGTAGTGGGTGTGCAGAGAGAGAGTTCGGCCAGTGTGAGCAAAAAGGAAGGGGTGGCCGAGAAAAGGAGAGCAAAGGAGAGAAAAGTGAGAGGAATGAAAGAATACACAACAAGCCCATGAGAGAAAAGCAGAGAGAAAAACAAATTTTTATGCGAGAGGTGGTGAGATCAGAAGGGCGATGTATTTAAGTCAGCCAATTATTGTACTTTTGTACAAAGAGGCACTTTTAAACACAAATGATCTTGACATTGCGCTGCCTAGTTCTGTTGTTTCTCTATTGCAGGAATTCGAGGATATATTTCCGGACGAGGTGCCTGATGGTTTACCACCAATTCGGGGATAGAACATCAGATCGATTTCGTACCAGGCGCTTCAATTCCAAACCGACCGGCTTATCGATGCAATCCCGATGAGACAAAGGAGCTTGAAAGGAGGTCAATGAGTTGATGAAAAAGGGCATGTGAGAGAAAGTATGAGCCCGTGCGCCGTTCCGGTTTTACTTGTGCCCAAGAAAGATGGGACATGGAGGATGTGCGTGGACTGCAGAGCCATTAATAATATCACGGTAAAGTATCGCCATCCTATACCTCGATTGGATGATATGTTGGATGAATTACATGGAGCTTCAGTGTTCTCAAAATTGATCTGAAAGTGGGTATCATCAAATTCGAATGAAAGCTGGGGACGAATGGAAGACCGCCTTTAAAACTAAACAAGGTTTATATGATGGTTGGTAATGCTTTTGGCTTAACCAATGCGCCTAGCACGTTTATGCGTCTAATGAACCATGTTTTACGAACATTTATTGGCAAGTTTGTTGTTGTATATTTTGATGATATATAATTTATAGCAGAGATCTGAACCAGCATGTAGCGCATTTGAAATCTGTTTTGGATGTGCTTAGAAGGAAAAATTGTATGCCAACCTCAAGAAGTGTACTTTTTGCACAGATAAGCTTGTATTTCTTGGTTTTGTTGTTAGTGCTGAAGGTATACAGGTCGATGAAGAGAGGTGCGAGCATCGGGAGTGGCGAGTCCAACTAGTGTGGGCAACGTACGGAGTTTTCATGGGACTTGCTAGTTTTTACCGGCGGTTTGTGAAAGATTTCAGTACCATCGCTGCACCACTGACTGAAGTTATTAAAAAGGAATTGGGTTTAGATGGGGAGGGAGCAAGAAAGAGCATTCCAACTATCAAGGATAAGTTGACCAATGCACCATTGTTATCTTTACCTAATTTTTCCAAAACTTTTGAATTGATGTGATGCTTCAGGTGTTGGAATTGGTGCCGTTTTGATGCAGGATAGGCGGCCAATCGCATACTTCAGTGAGAAGCTGAACGGGGCAGCTCTTAATTACCCAACTTATGACAAAGAGCTGTACGCTTGGTTCGGGCATTAGAGACGTGGCAGCACTACCTATGGCTAAGGAGTTCGTCATTCACACGACCACAGTCGTTGAAACACTTGAAAAGCCAACATAAGCTGAACAAGAGGCATGCTCGATGGGTGGAATTCATAGAGACGTTTCCATATGTTCATTCGCTACAAGCAAGGTAAGGACAATGTCGTTGCGGATGCGCTCTCTCGCAGGTACGCATTAATCTCAACTCTTGATGCTAACTGCTGGGTTTTGAACATATCAAGGAATTATATGCTGATGATCGTGACTTTAGTGTTGAGTATCAAGCTTGTGAGAAATTCGCTAATGGTAAGTACTTTAGGCATGAAGGATACTTGTTTCGCGATAATAAATTGTGTATGCCTAATTGTTCCATAAGAGATTTGTTAGTGAGGGAATCCCATGGGGGAGGTTTAATGGGCCACTTTGGAGTTGCCAAGACCCTAGCTGTTTTACAAGAACATTTCTATTGGCCGCACATGAGACGTGATGTCGAGAGGCTTTGTGATAGATGTGTAACATGTAGGCAGGCTAAATCAAGAGTGCAGCCCCACGGGTTATACACCCCTTTACCAATACCTAGTGAACCTTGGACTGATATCTCAATGGACTTTGTTTTAGGTTTGCCTAGGTCTAAACGGGGAAGGGATTCGGTGTTTGTGGTCGTGGATAGATTTTCGAAGATGGCACATTTTATCCCATGCCACAAGACAGATGACGCCTCTAATGTTGCTGATTTGTTCTTTAGGGAAATAGTGAGACTTCATGGTATGCCTAGGACAATTGTTTCTGATAGAGACGCCAAGTTCTTAAGCTACTTTTGGAAGACATTGTGGGGTAAGTTAGGGACTAAGTTGTTATTTTCAACTACTTGCCACCCTCAAACCGATGGTCAAACGGAAGTTGTGAATAGGACATTGTCTACCTTGTTGCGGCTATCATTAAAAAGAACATCAAAACTTGGGAGGAATGTTTACCACATGTTGAGTTTGCTTATAATCGATCAGTACATTCTGCTACTCAATTTTCACCGTTTGAAATTGTTTATGGTTTTAATCCTTTAACTCCTTTGGATTTAATGCCATTACCTTTGTCTGCGCGTGTGAATTTAGATGGCAAACGAAAAGCTGAACTTGTTAAGCAGATACATGAGAAGGCACGACTCAACATCGAGCGAAGGACCAAGCAATATGCCAAACAAGCCAACAAAGGGCGTCACAAACTCATCTTCGAACCCGGCGATTGGGTGTGGTTGCACTTCCGCAAAGAACGGTTTCCAGAACAACGGAAGTCTAAGTTGTCGCCTAGAGGGGACGGTCCTTTTCAAATCCTTGAAAGGGTCAATGATAATGCGTATAAGTTAGACCTACCAGGTGAGTATGGTGTAAGTGCTACTTTTAACGTTTCTGATCTAAGTTCTTTTGATGCAGGCGACGATTTGAGGACAAATCCTTCTCAAGAGGAGGGGAATGATGAGAACGTTGTCACAAGCAAGAGCACGTGGGATGAGACGTATTCAGATCCTATTCTAGTTCCCATTGGTCCAGTTACGAGGGCTCGCGCGAAGAAATTCAAAGACGCACTTATGGGGCTGGTACGAGCAACTTGGATTCAAGCTATTGCGTGGAGGCCCATTGAGGGTATTACAAGCAATGACCAACCCAACAAATGCGTGATTCAAGCACTAGAAGAGACCGAGTAATCACGTTTACAAGATCACAAGCTGTCACTTTTTTATTCCGTTTTGAGAACTTTCCCATTTTGACGCAACAGCAGGTGGCAAGACAGCTGTTAGGGACTGATTACTTATTTTGTTTCTTTTATTTTCGAATATTGTAAGGCTTTCAGCCATTTAGGAAACTTACCTTATTTGTTTTATCTTTATTGCTTCAGAATAGTCATTTCCTTTTTTGGCTCAGTGATTTCCCAAAATTCCTTGGGCAATTAAGGACTGACATTCCTCAAAGGAAAACCAATATATGTACGGTACGGAATTCTTGATAAAGACAGATCAGTTTTGACAGAAAACTTTGAGTTTCAATTCTCTTTGGTTCTTAAACGAACTTTTTGAACTTATCGGAGGAATCCGTGGCGTTCATACGACTTATCAATCAGCCCTTCCATCACTGATTGTGGCGTCCTCGCATACCAAGGTTCGTGCTTCTTGTCAGGCAACGGGTCGCGGTTTCATTCAAAGCCGTTTAGGATTTCGATCTTGGAGACCAGCTTGGTTAGGGTCACGTCAGGTTATTGGCGTGGTTCGTATCATTACAACCATCAACATTGAGATTTAAATTTACAAGTTGGCAAGCATGTACCTTTAATCCCACCCATAGAAGGTTTTCGAGGTGATTTTGGACTCTACCCTTGCGCATAACGTCAGCGTCTGTTTTGGAAAGAAGTTGACGCATAATCATGACGCTCGTCTCCTTGTTCTCAAGAAGACTCATACCAGGTGGCAAGGCCACATCTGCCTGACAGACACCTCGTCCGGTAGCACGAGGTTCGACATCCGCCTCGGCAGACACAAACTTCGATCTCTTCTTCCTTTTTGCCTATCTCTACTGCCTTCCTTTTCACCGCAGGAGATGAATCAGGCCTCGTTGGAGGTTCCCGAGAGGACTCCAGGACAGATAGAGGTGCGGGTTCGCTGCTTTTAGCAGCCTTCTCTGCTGCAGCCGCCTTTGCAGCTTCCTTCGTAGCTTTTTTCTTCGCGAGTAGATCTTTTGGGGAAGCAAAGTCTACGTTCATTGTGTGCAACGCTAATTCTGCGATTAAATCCTCTTCGTCTTCGATAAAAAGTGGACTACCGAACAGTCTTCTTAAAGCTCCCCTGATCACGAACGGCCAATCAACCCTGGAAGGAACTCGTTTAACAATACCTGATGGGATATTAATGAAATCCTTCAAAAGGCTCGATGGTTTGAATCTCTTGGGATCGTGTATTTCGTCCCGCTCTCTGTTTGGCAGAGCAAGTAATCGTTCCAGCTTCTCCTCAAATAATAGGGCCTTCGGTGGTGGCTTCTTTAATTCCTTGTCCGCAACACAACAAATATTACATGAGAATTAATAACAAACAATTTGCTAACGTTCGACGTTTTCCACACGAAACTTATGAAGAGTGGCACAGAAAGGGTAAAAAGCATTGGCTAGCCCACCCATTGACTTTTCGTTCACAAGCGATCGGGGGAATCAATAATACTTCGGCTCTCGATGAGGAAAAATCTTGAAAACTTTCGCTCTGATTTTCGAATGCTCCGAGTATGCAGAAATAAGGGAAAAAGAAGAATGCAAAACGTTATATAGGGCCAGAACCAACGGTCCTGGCTTAGAGATGATGCCTGATCACACGGCATGAATCACGAAACTTTTCAGATTCCCCATCATTGATCTGACAACACAACGGATCGAATTTCAAAAAAGTTGAAGCCGTCGCATTGGAAAACCCAATCAGTGCATGCCACTTGTATGAAATGACATTTCTTCCTGGGCTTGAGATTTTCCATCAAGTAATTTGATACTCCATTCAGATTTACCTAATCTGCTGTAACAGACTCGCGAATTTTTCACAAATAATCAAAAACTTCATCGAGGACCAATCGCTCGATAAAGTGGGGGCCTATCTGTTGGGGTTAGACTTCGTCTTCCCATTACACTGTTAGATTTCAAACGTTTTTCAGACGAACGACCGACGAACGAACGTTGAACTTTCAGATCGAATCTATAATGTCTTCCCATATTCGGGTCAGACCCGGTTAAATTGCTTCATACGATTATGAACGACGATAGTCCATATAATTGGGCCGTACCCAATTTACGATCTTGAATCGTTCTATCACGAATTATGATTGTTCGAATTCGAACGATGATTCAAAAAATTCAGGCCCGATTCTGCGTACATCGAATCCAAATAAGCTGCGAAAGATGTGTTTACATGGTCCAGGCCCTGTTCTTTTATCATCGCTTGTCACTCGTGCTTGACGAAAATTATAAGAGATATCTCTTATAACCGTTAAGTCCATTGTTGACAATGACATGTGAAATTTGTAATAAAAACGGACAAGCCCATGATTGACATTGACGTCATATTTATATCTGCGAAGCCCACTATCTGTGAGATATTCCAATAACTGCTAAGTCCATATCGTTATATGTGTCTCCACTGACCTGGAATTACGGGTTCAAACCCATTGACCGCCAAGGGATCTTTTGTCGAATTCTGACTTACTTGCACTTATGCTACAAAATTTTACTCAGAAATTTTAACTTGATATATTTGACTATATCCAGATACAGTGAATACATCGCACTCACAAAGGACGTAGCACACAGTTTGGTGAACCTCTTTAATCTTGGTGTTATTGATTTTGTTCTTGTCATTTCATGAACAATTTCCAAGGGCCCAATCTCTTATTTGTTTCATTTCATATCACTAGCGTCTGTTAAAATTTGACCGTAGATGAACAGCATCTACAACCAATATTATAACGGGATTCGAAAATCAGAGCTGAAATGTCCTGATTTTTGGTACGAACGATAGAAGGATTTCGAATGAAGTAACTTCTCATAAATTCAAGAGAAAGTTCATCAAACGAATCGATGAATTCCGTAGGGAGGTTACAAAACCACCTCAATGCTGCTCCTTTCAAACTCTGCGCGAACAGCTTGCACATCATATCATCGAGCATATCAATCGGAATGTTCATCGACGGTACAATATGCTTATGTTTGTCGACTGCATGAATGGATAAAAAAAGGCGAGCAATGTTGTCATCTCCATGTAGGAATATTGCTTGAGCCTGTTGTTCCTAATCATCGCGAAAAAGGGTACACATCTGCATGACATGAAAATCATGCCCTAATTTTGGTGGGAAAAAAATTCGAAAAACGTTTGGCGAGAAAAGAAAAGGTGAAAAGCATTATCGTTTCAGCACAGGAATATTACTCACGGCCTGTTGTGCCTAATCGTCATGAAAAGGTACACGTTTGCAAGCACGAAAATCGTGCCCTAATTTTTGGAGGGAAAAAAAATTCAAAATTTTAGCAGAAAAAAAATGCAAAAATTGTTGCCGTCTTGGTGCAGTAATATTGCTCTCGGCATGCTGTGCCTAATTGTCAAGAAAAAGGGTGCAACTTTGCACAACGCGAAAATTGTGCCCCAATTTTGGAGAGATTCAAAATTTTGGCAGGAAAAAAACAGCAAAATAACATTATCATTTCGGTACAGGAATATTAATCGTAGCCTGTTGTGCTTAATCATCATGAAAAAGGGTAAACGTTTGCGCGAAAATAAAGTCAAGTTCTAAAGAATCAACCAACAGCTTCGTCAAACAAGATACATGAACTTATAGTGTTGTGTGACGGTTGCCGGAGTTGCGACAATTGCTAGGATGGATATACGCCGGAGTCGCAAGCAATCGTGAGGATGGATCTACAGCTCGCTGTAGTCATGAGCGATTGCAAGGATGGATCTACAGCTTGCCAACATTTCAGAAAGAGCTCGGACCAGATCCAGATCTAGGTGGCCAAATTGGACTCCATCAGATCACTAGTTTATCCACGGCCATATTGCACTGAAGCAGAGCAAATCTCGAATGATTCAGACACCAGATTCTACATGCCGTTGTCTTCCTTTGGAGCTTGCCAAAGAAGCTGTGACAAACCAGAGGCTTATACCGGAGGGGAGGTCAGAGAAAGAGATCGACGAGAGTGCAGATGAGAGAATTAAAAATAATCAAAACAAACCAGGAAAAAAAGTTTGTTATGTTGGTAAATAGGGGGGAGTTTGTGTCAAGTTGGACAATGAATGAAAGGAAAAAAAAAAAAGTTGTTTAGGTATTTTTCTAATTCAAAAAGCGAGTCCCGTGGATATACACCTCCCAATTCCTTTTTTTTTTTTTTTTTTTTTTTTTTTTTCCATTGAACTTGGATCCAGAGGATTTTAACTTCTGACCTTATGGCATTTCCATTTGATTATACATACAATCACTTTTCCTCCCAATCACAATCCTCCAAACCTTTTCAATTTCCTTACTATATCTTTTCCATCTACCAAACATAGGCCGAAGGACCCAAGCTAAGTGCATCGGAAAATATCATCTGGGATTTTGTTGAAGATAATTTATCCACTAATCTCTTCCCTTATTTGCTTGGTTAGGGGCAAATGGAATCCATTTCTAAAGCACAATCTTCAGTTATAACTTCCGGGAATGATACAAGGTTGAAATGTGAATCATTACAAAATTTTTTCTCGCACTTCAATAATTCCAACTCTGACACTAAAGAATAAAAAACATCCCCTAAAAAAGAGCTACCTGATCATCCTTCGTGTCATGAACTAACTGATACATTGCTGAAACTAAATATGGTCTCATGAACGGTAATTTGAAGCTGAACTATATTGAAGAATCTTCGGTACCGGAAATGCCGATGGTTTTGGGTTAATTCTCCATTCAGTCATCAAGCTGTTTTCACTTTCCGTGAGGGAGGCCTTCGGAATATGCTGATTAGATCATCAAGACCCTGTTGCATAACATTGTCAGTGGTTTTGCACATTCAAATGTCTAGTATTCAGAGGAAGGAAACTGGTAGAATAGAGTAGAATAATCTATCAAATACAGAAACCGAGGGCTATAGCCGTAGAAAAAGGATATGAGTAATACCCTAGTTGTGATGACAAGAAAACTGAATAGCACTATCAAGTAAGATCCCAAAACTAGAAGCAACAGCAGGTCGAACGTAACACTAGCAACCTGTAACAAGACACTTGAGCATATTACCAATTAGCCTCAACGTATTTACAGAAAGACGTCAAAAACCAACCTGAAAAGAACTCCGATCGCATAACTAATAGCAGCCTGTTCAATTAAAAAGCAAGTCAGTTGTCCAGTAAAAAATATAAAGCTATATCCAAGTAACACTTTCTTTCATCTCCTTAAATTTACTGGCATCATACGTCGTGTTTACTTGTTTTTGGAACAAATGATACGGAAGAAATAAGTTCCTAGACAAGGGATTATTTATTTTCTACCTCTGACCAACTGAATTAAAATTCTCGTCCTAGCGGGTGAGGAGTAAATTTTACCAAAAATACTCTCATTCAATTTAATTGTTTCCTCCACGTAAGGATAACTTTGAAACCACACTTAATTCTATTTCAATTCCTTAGTGTAAGTAATCAGTAGAATAGGAATTCATTCTACTGAATATTGGAATTCTGGACTTCAATTCAATGGAACTTAAGTCCTTTTATCTTGAGATTTCAATCCTCTAGTTAGTAAATGTGGATTTTACAACGGTTCAGTCGGAATCACCACCACAAGACTCCAAACATTTGTTTGGACTCGTATGAAGCAATCAAATAGAAGAGACCATCAAAACAGAGAAGCAAGTGAAATGTCTCCCTCAATTTCTAAAAAAAAACTGAGGAACTTTGCTTCTCATTATCTTAGCATGAAAGGTAGAACTATTCTTTTGTTCCCCTTTTGCGGAAAGCATACCTGGACAGATAGAGCAATTAAACAGTACCCACTGCATGCAGTTCCAATTCCAATAGATAAGAGCCATAATTCCCTCTTGAGCTGTAGAAAAAAGGACAAAGATTGAGGATATTCCATACTATTCACCAATGGAACCATTTGACAACGCTAGAGATAAGCATCGCATTGAAGTTTATCTTTTCCCCTTTTTTTCTTTATAGAAAAGTGTAATTCAGCCTTCCCAATCTTGGAATGTGAGAAGGAAATGCGGTAATATGACCCTACCGCAGCAATTTGGAAATACAGTTCATATTATCAAATGAAGAAATAGAATTGAAAAATAGAACATATTATCAAATGAAGAAATAGAATTGAAAAATAGAACAAACTTTTAAGCATTTGGAAAATCCCAGAACACAACTTTTTTCAGTAGTTAAAAAAATAAGGAAGTACCAAAAACCATAACTGTTAAAACTACTACATGATGAGGCACAGCTATTTTAAATCTGTTCAATCCTCTTATTTTTCTTTCCTCTTTTAACAGAACCACTCATTTCTTATGTGGTCTACCAAACCACAGAACAAACACAGAAACAAAAACAATAACAAAAAAACTCGTTGCTATTGGAAAAAAAATATTTTTTGAAATTGTGGGAAAAGAAGTAATCACAAATCCATATACATCGTGCCCCAACCATAACTTGAATCCTAACCCTACATGCGTAAGAGGGCTTGCCCGTATTCCGTTCGCTGGTTCATAGCCAACCCCTTATTGTGAATCTGCCGATCACTTAACTTATGCTGATCAGTACTTTAATAAAAGAAGATATCAGCTTTGGTTATGCGAAAGAAGGGCCAAGACTTGCAGGACAAGACAGATGTCATGAGACGATGGTGTTGGCACATTGTCCAAATAGTTTCGATAGTGATTAACTAAAACAATCTTAATATGGTGAACATATAGGTTATAATACGCATTTCTAATAACGAACGAACACTGGCAACACCTAGATCACTGAGACATAGTTCAAGTATCATACAGCTTCATACTTGAGAAGGTTAAGTCTCTTTCTTCTATCCTTGTCATCCTGCAATGCCTGTTATGACATATGAAGATTTTAAAGAACAGCAAAAAAATAATATTCCCCCAAGGATAAAGACAGCTTTTCAGATCCGAAATGAAAAAGAAATTATAATTGTTGTACTGACCAGTAAAAGCAATACCTTAGCAACTGCCTTTTTATTTAATGGAGCAGAGCTGTCGCCTGATAACCATTCCTGCATCCTTGAAAGTTTCAAAAACCCGCCATCGTCATCACTTTCCGTGACCTAATGAATAACTTCGTAAGAGAAAAAAAAATAAAAAAGGACAACATTTGGGCACCATGCAGCTGAATAGAGTTAACTCGTAAGCCTAAATGAGTAGACAATAATCTTTAGGAAGAAACTCCATGACGGTTCTACAAAAAAAAGATATCATATTCCAGCAAAAAAAACAAAAAGCTTCAAAAAGCTCAAAATGCTAGAAACAAGAATTTCGACAAAATACTACTTGAGTCTTAGCATGCAATGCTATATATGGCAAACTTATTACAATTCATCTGATGTGAAAAGGTACATGCACAAGAAATGCATTAGGCCTTTCAGATAAATAAAAAGTAGCTACTTTTGTCTATTGTACGCATTATGGTTTCCAATTGAAACCATTGAACCATAAATCCAAAACCAAATGATGAGGACATCAAGGCTCAATGGAATTCTCACGAACCGATTCAAGTTCTAGCTGGTCCGGTGACGAGAGCTCGAGCTAATAGATTCAAAGAAGAGTTGAATAACTTAGTCCAGAAAGTTCTACAACCAGAAGAGAGCATGTTCACTACTGATGGTGAACAAAGATTGATTTTTCTCATCAAATTTGAACCGGAAGAAAGCCAAGACTGATATGGACGTTTTCACGTTATTTTCTAACAAAGAATCAAGTCAAGATTACGATTTTAAGAGTTCAAAAAGTTCAAAATTCAAAATAAGATCTGATTGAGATTTGATTTCTTTATAATCTGATTTTTAGTTTTAAGTTTAAATTTAAATTTTGAAATAATTCCGAATTTAATTATTAGTTTTTAATTAAATCTGATTCCAAGATTTATCTTTAGGGGTAGATTAGGAATTTTACAAATTGTAACTTTGCTTATATAAGCTGAATTCAGAAGATTGGAAATATGATTATTTATGATTATTTGACGATTCTGAAACTTTTGCTTATAGGATTCGGTTCAAATTATAACGGACTTCCATAACGTTTGTGGCGTCTTCATCATACCAAGGTTCTTGCTGCGCTAAGCAACGGGTCGCGGTTCCCATCAAACTTGAAAGATCTTGGGTTGTTGTTTTCAGATTTGGTATCGGGTTTCGTCACATTGTTGGCGTGGTTCGTATCAGTTGATATCAGAGCCTAGGTTCCTCCGGTTTGCCTAGCCTTTTCTTATTTTTTTTTTCTTTTCTTAAATTCGTCCTAAAAAAAAAAATTTCGTTTTCCAGATTTTGCTATCCTTTGATTTTAATTCTTGTTCTTGATTGGATTGCTCTTTAAATTCGTTTTCCAGCAATCCTTAGTTTCAAAAAAAAAAAAAAAAAAAGAAAAAAGAAAGAAACAATCGATCAAAACAAAAACAAAACAAAACAAAACAAAAAAAAAAATTTTGCTGCACTAAATCCGTTTGTTCTCTCCTTAAATCTATGATATTAGTGTTTGATTCAGAGTTGAATTACTTGCTTTAAGATTGAGGTCTACTAGGATTTCAACCAAAAAAAAAAAAATTTCGATTCCCAATAGGTTTACAAAGCCTAGAAACGTAAATTAGGCTCCTAGTGGCTATAAATGCGAAAAAATATATATATATATAAAATAAAAATAAAATTAGAATCCACTACAAAATTTGATTCGTTTGGTTTGCTTCTCGTTTTGAATTGCTGCTTGAATCCTTCTTATTATTGTTCGATTAGTTTTGAAAGAACTAAAAGAAGAATACGAGTGGGAAAAAAGGCAGAGCGTGTGAAAGTGTTAGAGGGCAAAAGCCAAATAACTTGAGTGAAACACGAGTGGGCTTGAGTAAATTTTTCTGCGAGTGAAACACGTGAGGGTGTGG
>CM046369.1:0-30000 GCA_025413025.1 Ficus hispida | reverse complement strand
CGTACGATTCAATCTGCTACTAAGTTCTCACCGTTTGAAATTGTTTATGGTTTTAATCCTTTAACTCCGTTAGATTTATCACCTTTACCTGTTTCCGAGCATGTGAACTTAGATGGTAAAAAGAAGACAGAATTTGTGAAGCAACTGCATGAGAATGCACGGCTGAACATCGAGAGGAGAACCGAGCAATACATCAAGCAAGCTAACAAGGGACGTCATAAATTGGTTTTTGAACTCGGAGATTGGGTGTGGTTACATATGAGGAAAGAAAGATTTCCAAAGCGAAGACGTTCTAAGTTGCTACCCCGAAGAGATGGTCCATTTCAAGTACTAGAATGGATCAATGACAATGCCAACAAAATTGACTTACCTGGTGAGTACCATATTAGTGCTACTTTCAATGTTACTGACTTAAGTCCGTTTAATGTAGGTGATGATTTGAGAACAAATCCTTCTCAAGAGAGGGGGAATGATGAGGACATCAAGCCTCAATGGACTTCTCACGAACCGATTCAAGTTCCAGCTGGTCCGGTGACGAGAGCTCGAGTTAAAAGATTCAAAGAAAAGTTGAATAACTTAGTCCAGAAAGTTCTACAACAAGAAGAGAGCGTGTTCACTACTGATGGTGAACAAAAATTGATTTTTCTCATCAAATTTGAACCGGAAGAGAGCCAAGACTGATATGGACGTTTTCACGTTATTTTCTAACAAAGAATCAAGTCAAGATTACGTTTTCAAGAGTTCAAAAAGTTCAAAATTCTAAACAAGATCTGATTGAGATTTCATTTCTTTGTAATCTGATTTTTAGTTTTAAGTTTAAATTTAAATTTTGAAATAATTCCAAATTTAATTATTAGTTTTTAATTAAATCTGATTCCAAGATTTATCTTTAGGGGTAGATTAGGAATTTTACAAATTGTAACTTTGCCTATATAAGGCTGAATTCAGAAGATGGAAATAAGATTTTGATGTTTATTCATATTGTGAATTATTCTTCCTGAGTTCTTGAAGAAACTTATTTGAACTTATTAAGGATTCCTTGTGGCGTTCAAATCGACTTATTAAACGGACTTCCATAACCGTTTGTGGCGTTTTCACCATACCAAGGTTCTTGCTGCGCTAAGCAACGGGCCGCGGTTCCTATCAAACTTGAAAGATCTTGGGTTGTTGTTTCCAGATTTGGTATCGGGTTTCGTCACATTATTGGCGTGGTTCGTATCACCAAAATCACAGCATTTATGCATTAAGACTCAAGCTTCATGTCTTAGACGAACCTCAGCTTAGGCACTCAGAAATTAAAACTAAGTTTAGTACTAAACAGGGAAGGGGGGGGGGGGGGGGGGTGAAGAACCTATTCGGTTGAAGCAACTATAGTTCTGAAGGTTCCAAAAGAGTTGAACATATCCCACTCCCCTATTTTCAATCTTAGAAAAAATAAAACTAAAAAACATTTACCCGCCATTAGTTGCAGTGGCAGGTTGGCCAGTGGCATCATTCCTCTTAATATCAGCCAAAACAGCCTCGGTATCACTATCTTCAAAAGCATAATATACAGGATACTGTAACAGAAAGTAACAGAAAGTAACAGAAAAAGAAATTAGAAACAAGTCTCTAAAGTTCCCGTTAAAAAAGGCTCTAAAGGGACATTCATGACAACATTTGGTTTATAAAATAAAACACACACACATACACATTGACAGAGACACAACTTCCATGCAACGCTGAGCAATTCATTCAATTTTTAGTCGAGCAATAACAACAATAAAACCAGTAGAATACAGGATTGAAAAAACTTCGTACACAAGGACATAAACTGTTAAGAGAGCTGATAGAAGTCAGAAATAAACAGCAGAAGATTAAGTCATGTATGTAGAAAGCTTGGGAGAAGTTGAATTTGTTTCACTCACAGGAATATTTGAGTGTAAAAGTAATTGTTCCAGTTCTGCGAGTAAATTTTTTATCTGCTCACTTGCATGATCTTGATGATTGCTCCCAATGTCGTCTTTATTCACAAAACTAAACATCCGGGGAAGCAAAAACAGCAAGCCTCCAAGAGGTTGTCTTTGAGAAATATATTCTGCAACAGAATTCCCAAAAATAAATAAATAAACAAGAACAGTCAAGAAACATAATTCCTCAACCAAGTCATCAAAGCACCAAGAATCCAACTAGACATCACAAATGAATAGGACCACGTGGTCCATTTTCTCTGGTTCTTTTCTTCTTCTTCTTTTTCCCTCCCTTTGGTGGGAGCACATAACTCTAGCTAGCTGATTCCTTAGCACAATAAATCTATAATCAAATGGTGGTGACAAATTAGAAACTCTACATACTCATTGAAAATTCTTTAAATTCCAAATTCACTGTATGAAAGAGAATTTGGATACAATCCCATGGAATCTACAAAGTACATGAGGTCGGGAAAGTCAGCATTTCAGTGTTTTGGATGTACATCTACAAAATACCAATATCTGCCTCTTGTTCATTAACAACCATGTGTTCATTTGTGAAACAAAACATGTCAAATAAGCACTTTTCAACAATATATATCCAAATATAAGACTGCGAAACATTACAAAAACCAATAACTTGAATCATGAAAAATGCCAGATCAAATAAGGTCTCAAATAATCCGAAAGGTTGCCTTGTCGTCATTGAAATCATTTACGAAAAAAGAAAAAGAAAAAAAGAAACACACACACTAATTGCATTCGATTTAACTAAGAAGAGCACCAAAATCACAATCTAGGCAAAAACTAATCGAATTTGGATCCACAGAGAGCGAAAGAAAAAAATAAAAAAAGCGTTGAAAAACGGACGAAATTAGATACCTTTGACGAAGGAGATATTGAGGTCGCGAAAAGGAATAATGAGGACTGTGCGAGAGAGATCGGAGCCGGGAGGGAAGTGAGTGGAGGCAGCGTGGTGGTTGAGGGCAGCGAAACGAGATCCGAAAGGGACACCGGAGATGTCGTACTGGATGAGGCGGTAGACGTCGACGACGGTGACGGCGCCGCAGAGCTCCACGCAGGCGAGGAGGATGACAACGAGCTCGATCACGGGGAACATGGATTCCATCACCTGGCGTTTCCTCTGATGTGCCATTGTTGCCGCTCTGAAGCGAACAACTCGATCTACGAAAACCTTACAGGATTTGCTTTCTCTCTCTAGATAGATGAGAGAGAGAGAGAGAGAGACAGAGAGAGCTCTCTGTTCGACTGACTGAGATTCTGCTTGGGGAATTGGCCCTTTGGGTTTTTTTGTTCGATCGGCTGGTTGACGGGGTCGGGGTTTCTTTATTAATTAACTAATCACTCTTTGGATAAATATTGTTTAGCAAAAAAAATATTTAACCAAAAAAATATTGTTTATCAAAATATTATGATCCTTCCAGAGAGAGTATGACAAGTACTAAAAAAATCCCTCAATAATTGTTAATAAAAAATATGTTACTTACTTTCGACAAAGTCTCTGGATGGTCCTTTTTTAATAACATAATATATAGATGATATAATTATTTTTTTATTTAAAAATACGATCGTTTATCATTTTTTATATTTGATTTATTAGTAATTGATTAATGGTCAGTTATTAGTTATGAAATTTAACGATTGACTAATGACTTATTAATGATTGATTATAGAATTTGATAATTTACGTTATGATTAATTAGTGATTGACTTACAATAGTCAATCACTATTAAAAACCTCTTAACTAAATAAATAAATAAAAAAAAACAAAGGTCTTTGAACTAATTTTTAAAAACCTCTGTCATTTGTGAAAAAACATTCTTTAAAAAAAAAAAAGACTATTTAACTATAAATCCTAATTTTATATCAATATAATGTTTCTTTTCAATATTATTGTAAAACTTGATGGATCTTTTTCCTGTCAAAAGAAAAAATAGAGAATTTCGAAAAACAAAAAAAAATAGAGAAAATTACCTAAATAATCACTTTTTTTTTCATTTATTGAACATCATGATACAAATTCTCCGTTCTTAACTAACATATCACAAATTTTAGTTCACTTAAGTTTAATTTTGTATCATATTAGTTTAGTGTTATTTTTTATATCATATTAATGTAATGATCTTTAAATTTATGTCATTTAGGTGCTTTTTTCAAAAAAATATTCATAAATGTTAACTTCTTTCTTAACATATATATGTGAAATTTTCAATAAATTTTGCAGCCTAATTCTCATATAATATGACACTTTTTAAGGTGCACCACTCATTAAATATCTAGCAACTAGTAATGTATATTAATGACAAATTTTATTTTCATTATTTTAAAAGATTTTATTTTTTTATTTTCTTAAATTAAATTAATAAGTTCAATAAAAATTAAGGTTTCAACCAAAAAAAGATTGGATATCAAAATATCACAAATGTAATAGTTCATGGATCAACAGAGTAATCAAGCCAATCTGTTAACGATAATTAACATATTTTATTAAAAAAGATCAAATAAATTTTCATTTTTAAGAGTTTAATGGACAAAGAGTAAAAAAGTCAAAACACTATAGAAAGAACAGTAACTTCATGCATCCTTTTAGTATATAGTAATAATGAGTGCATTACAGTGGCAAAATTTTACATATAGCACAAAATAGTGGCTATATAGGTAATTTTCTCAAATTAAAATGAAGTAAACTAAAGTTTGTATCATGTTGATCAAGATATGAGAACTTGTGTTATGTTAGTCAACAGATAAAAAAATGGTGGTTATTTGGGTAATTTTCTCTCTTTTTTTTTTGGTCGATAAAATACTACAGAGTTTTACTTTGGTCCTTTCTACTTCGTAACATGTAAAAATAAATAAATAAATGAATAAGATATGTAATAAGATATAGGGTTAATTTTACTTTTAGCACATCTGAAAAAAATAATGGTAAAAACAGCAGTACTTTTTGTTCTATTCAATTTCAGCACTTAATGTGGGGCCCAGTAGCATTTAATGTATATCAAATTACAGGTTTACCCTCATCTCCTACCCACTAAATATTCTCTCTCCCTCGCATGGCCCAAAAAAGTTTTTCAAACCACCATGTACAGTGGTTTAGAGAGAGAAAACTGAAATCTAGAGAGAAAAAGAGTCACTACCCAACGGAAACTTATTTCTTTTTTCACTTTTCCGCCTAGCCCCCTCCACCCATTTTGAAACCCAAATCTTCATATAATAGAGAGAAATTTTCATCTAAAGAGAGAAACTTCCATTTAGAGAGAAAAGGTCATAACCATTATGACCATCCGGTCATAATGGTTATGACCAATTTTTTTTTTTTTTT
The DNA here is from genome assembly GCA_025413025.1 of Ficus hispida. Taxonomy (NCBI): domain Eukaryota; kingdom Viridiplantae; phylum Streptophyta; class Magnoliopsida; order Rosales; family Moraceae; genus Ficus; species Ficus hispida. Next base: position 24,707 of record CM046369.1, on the reverse strand, counting down.
TAAATCATCGAAAGTTTTTTTTTTTTAATATAACATTTTTGGCCTATTAAATAGTAAATGTCATAACCATCTGGTCATAATGGTTATGACCAAATTTTTTTTTTTTTTTTATAAATCATCGAAAGTTTTTTTTTTTAAGATAATATTTTTGACCATTTTTAAGTTAAGGTCATAACCATTATGACCATCCGGTCATAATGATTATGACCAAACTTTTTTTTTATCTAACATTTTTTATTATTTTCTCTCTCTCCTCTTCTTTCTCTCTCTTCCCCTCCCTCCCGCCGGCCCCCACCCCCGGCCTCCCCCCCTCGGTCGCCACCCTCCCCCGGCCGGCACCCCCCCGACGACCCCTCTCTCTCTTCCCCTTTCTCTCTCTTCTCTTCTCTCTCTCTCTTCCCCTTTCTCTCTCTTCCCCTCCCCCCCGCCAGCCCCCACCCCCGGCCTCCCCCCACCCCGGCCGCCACCCTCCCCTGGCCGGCACCACCCCGACGACCCCCCTCTCTTCTCTTCCCCTTTCTCTCTCTTCCCCTCCCCCCGTCGGCCCCCACCCCGGCCTCCCCCCACCCCCAGCCGGCACCCCTCCAACAACCCCCTCTCTCTCTCTTCTCTTCTATCTCTCTCTTCCCCCTTCTCTCCCTTCCCCTCCCTCCCGCCGGCCCCCACCCCCGGCCCCGGCCCCGCCCCCCTTCCCCCACCCCGACGACCCCCTCCCCAGGCCGCCACCCTCCCAGCCCCCCCCATCTCGCGCGAAATCGCGAATTCGCGATTTCGCTCGAGGGCCGAGGAGGGTGGCGGCCTGGGGGAGGGGGGTCGTCGGGGGTGGGGGAAGGGGGGCGGGGCCGGGGGGCTGGCTGGGGGCCGGGGGTGGGGGCCGACGGGAGGGAGGGGAAGGGAGTGAAGGGGGAAGAGAGAGAGAGGGGAAGAGAGAGAGAGAAAGGGGAAGAGAGAGGGGGGTCGTTGGGGGGGTGCCGGCCGGGGGAGGGTGGCGGCCGGGGGTGGGGGAGACCGGGGTGGGGGCCGGCGGGGGGAGGGGAAGAGAGAGAGAGGGGAAGAGAGAGAGAGAAGAGAAGAGAGAGAAAGGGGAAGAGAGGGGGGTCGTCGGGGGGGTGGCGGCCGGGGGAGGGTGGCGGCCGAGGGTGGGGGGAGGCCGGGGGTGGGGGCCGGCGGGAGGGAGGGGAAGAGAGAGAAAGGGGAAGAGAGAGAGAGAAGAGAAGAGAGAGAGAAAATAATAAAAAATGTTAGATAAAAAAAAAGTTTGGTCATAACCATTATGACCGGATTATGACCGAATGGTCATAATGGTTATGACCTTCACTTAAAAATGACCAAAAATATTATCTAAAAAAAAAATCTTTCGATGGATTTATAAAAAAAAAAAAAAAAAGTTTGTTCATAACCATTATGACCGGATGGTCATAATGGTTATGACCTTCACTTAAAAATGGCCAAAAATATTATATTAAAAAAAAAATCTTTCGATGGATTTATAAAAAAAAAAGTTTGGTCATAACCATTTTAAAAATGGCCAAAAATATTTAGTTGGTAGGAGATGAGGGTAAACCTGTAATTTGATATACATTAAATGCTACTGAGCCCCACATTAAGTGCTGAAATTGAATGGAACAAAAAGTACTGCTGTTTTTACCATTATTTTTTTCAGAGGTACTAAAAGTGAAATTAACCCTAAGATATAATTATAACGGAGAAATAAGAAAATAACGGTTTTCAAAAAAATAATTAAAATGAATAATAGATTACTGAAATATTTAAGAGTGAATAATAAATTTATCAAATAAATTATTTACTTTCATCAAATTATTAAGTAAATGATTTATATAAAACTTGTAAATACATTATTTACCTAATAAATTTTTCATGTACATGATAAATCTATTATTTACTTCAACTAGTTTTAAAACATGTTATTTATTTTGAATATTTTAATAAAATTTCTATTTTCTACAATTTCCCTGATATTATGTATAAAATAAATATTTGTATTTAAATGTAACACTAATTTAAAAACATGTACAATGTAGATGATTAGACATATTTGAGAAATTTTATTTAAATAGGAAAGAAATATTTAAGTAAAAAATTTACAAAAAAATAGAAAATCAACAAATACCTGAAAATAAAATTAAAAAAAAAGATACATATCAAAAGACAAAAAAGATAAAATGATTAAAATGTCAAAAATAGAATTATATAGAAAAGGTTGAAAATGAAAAAAAAATTCGGCTAACAAAGAGAAATGGATGAATTTGAGTCAGCTGGATGGCTTGCACCTATTGTAGAGGATGAGGGACCAGAAGAGAGATACCTAGGTTTGGGAGACGAAGAGAGGGAGTGCTTTGAACTTCCATTCGATTGATTGGCTCGGCCAGAGAAAGAAAAAAAAATTTTTGAAGGACTAAAAAGTCCAACCCCCCCCCCCCCCCCCCCCCTCCTCACTCTCTCTCTCTCTCTCCGGTGTGTCAGTGAACCAAAAAAACAAAACAAAACAAAAGTACTCTCTCTCTTTCTCCCCACCCTTTACGTGTGTCAGAAAGAAAAGCAAAACCCCAAAAAGTTCTCTGTCCCCCCTTAAAACGCAATTTTCGTGCGTTTTGGATAAAAATGGGTGATTTTTTTAGCTTTCTTATATATGTAGAGATTAGTCTCCCGCAAGTGAATTACATGTTACAACTTACTATTTTCAAAGCTAGATGTAATGTATGAAAGGACCTTCATCAACGAAAACCTTTGCCAAGTGTTGCACTGTACTTTCTAAGAGGTCTAAATTCCCAAGCAAGCCTATGTTTATTGGTTCACTCCAACTATTTTTCCAAAAGTTTTCTATTACTTTCAAAATAATCCAATTTTATTATTTACATATCCAAATCTCTCTAAAAAAAACTCAAATTTTAAAAGTTTATAACTTTCATATTTCAAATTAAAATAAGATGATTTTTTTTAATTGTAAAAAATGACTAGACGAACAAAACAAGATCAATATTGTAAAAAAAATTTTAACACCTTTGAAGTTTTTTTATATTTTTTAACTCCAAATAGTTTATTCTCAACTTAACGCATAATTCAAAACATCAACTCAATTTCAATGAAAATCTCCAAAACTCTTAACTCAAACAAGGGATTGTGTTCCTTCATTGTTTGATTTTGAGAGATTCTATGGCAGGGGAATCCTACGTCGGGCCAAATATGATGACCACTGATTACACCACAGCATTCAATTCAAATGGTGTCTATTGTACGGAGGCTAGATACTACAAGATGATTCCTTAAGCAGTATTGTTATACCATTGAATAGGCGCTGACTAATTTAAATCACTCGGGCTAGACACCATAGCAGTATTGTCCCAAAGGTTAGGTGCCTTTTATTGTAGAATTCCCCACTTTAAAGGAAATACCGACCCATTAATTTTTAGGATAAGAAAAGAATGTTACTTTGGATCTCCATTTTAAAACCCATTTTTTTATTGAAAATTAAACAGGTAGAAAAAAGTTTGAATAGTGAGTTTAAAATCAAGATCTAAATGGGGCCAAATCTCTCAAAGAACATAAAACTTTGCTGTCAGCCTTGTCTACTGCTTAGGTGGAAGCAAAAGTTCTAGAGAACAAAATGTTAAAAAGGATTTCATGAACTTAGTCTCTCTTCTCTCCTCAACTTCACCCAACTAAAATGTTATTCTACAGATGGTATAAAAAGAGCTCATGCTTAAACACCATTCTTGGTGGTTAGACATGGTAAGCCGAGCAGAATCAATCTTAACCATGGGAAACGGGGTTGGGAGTTGCTGGTATAATTTTCAGATTTTTATTCGAGTCAGCTAACAAGTCTTGCATTTTACAAACTCTCTTGCCTAATAATCTCGTTTAGTTCAGAATATCTTCAAGGTTATTTTCAGATTCCATTCGTCTACAAAAAACATACAAACTAGTGGAGTAATCTATAGGGGCCAAGCCTCTTAGAAGCATCCTGCTCCTCCTACTTATGTCTCGCAATTCTTTATAAGAAGCCAGGGCTGTGTACCTCGAATATGCGGAGGAAAGAATCAAGTAGGATATCCAGTCATTTTGAGCCTTCCTCATTTTCCGGAAAGATGAATTGCAGGTCTTCATTATCTCTATAAACTTGAACAAGAGCAGCAGCTTTATACACAAACATTCCAAGCATGGCCGGCACGATCTGTAATGGCAAAGAAAGGTACAATCTCGTTAAAAGGAAAAAAGAAATTATTTCATGTAGAAAGTAGCCGAGTATATTAGTTAGGGATTTATTAGAATAGATTTCAGTATTTGTTTCTGTTTCTGTTTTTCCTTAATTAGATGTTGTAATTTTTCAGTTTCCTATTTTTATGGAATTCCTGATTTATAGGATTTCTAGTTTCCTATTTCATGGTCTGGTATGTCAGCCACGTTTGTATATATTAGGATGTAAATGATTTAATTTCAATTCAATGAGAATCAGAATTCTTTTCCCGAATTCTTCATGGTATCAGAGCTTGGTCTCTGAACCCTAGCCTATCCCATTTTTCCCTCTTTCCATTGCCGTACTCTCATGACAAAATACGGCATGGCCTCACACTCATCTTCAGAAGTTACTTCCAGATCTGAGCCTAATCCTTCAGCCCCTATCACCTCCGATACTTCTACTCATCTTGTCACCCCTCATAAACTTCATGGCCATAATTTTCTTCAATGGTCACAATCTGTGTTCATGTACATCTGCGGTAGAGGAAAGGACGGACATCTCACAGGTGAAATTTCTGCACCAGCAACGACAGATTCCAGATTCCGAGCATGGAAAACTGATGATCACTTGGTCATGTCATGGCTAATAAATTCCATGACCACGGAGGTTGGAGAAAACTTTCTGCTATTTCGGACAGCCAAGGAGATATGGGAGGCTGCACGCGAAACGTATTCTAGCACTGAAAATTCTTCAGAATTATTTGAGATTGAGACCAGATTGTATGACTTACGGCAAGGAGAATTGAGTGTTACTCAATACTTCAACAATCTCACACGCTGTTGGCTGCAATTAGACATGTACGAGATTCATTCCTGGAAGTGTTCTGATGATTCCGCTTTGTACAGGAGGATTGTTGAACAGAAAAGGACCATTCGGTTTCTTCTTGGTCTCAATAAAGAGCTAGATGAAGTCAGGGGGAGAATTATGGGAATTAAACCTCTTCCAACTACTCGGGAGGCGTTTGCAGAAGTTCGTAGGGAGGAGAGCAGAAAGAAACTGATGATGACAGACAATCACACCACAGCCGCTGTTGAAGGGTCAGCCTTGTACACTCACAATTCCTCCCAGAACAATACTCGGAAAGGACGACCATGGTGCGATCATTGTAAGAAACCTGGTCATGTCAAGGAGAATTGCTGGAAGATATACGGAAAGCCTACAGATTGGAAACCAGCTAGTAGGCGTAATGACAGAGAAAATCGTGCACATGCTGCCACCACAACCGACAACAATGCAGAATTGAGTCCATTCACCAAGGAGCAGATTGAGGCACTGCAGAAAATGATTGTGCAGGTTTCAAGTTCCGGGCAAGCATCACATTCACCTGCCGAACAGCCTACCAGTTTCTTAGCACACCAAGGTATCCCATCCTATGCTCTAATTATCCAAAATAGTGCATCAAAACCTTGGATAGTTGACTCGGGGGCCTCGGATCATATGACTGGAGACATCAACATTTTCAGAAATTACAGTCCATGTACTAGTCACTCTGCAGTCCGAATAGCTGATGGCTCATTCTCACCTGTAGCAGGAATCGGTTCAGTCCAATTGACAAAGGATCTTCAACTATACTCTGTCCTTTATGTTCCTAAATTAGACTGCAATCTACTCTCAATCAGCAAACTTACTCGTGACTTAAAATGTGTGACTAAATTCTATTCCAATTGTTGTGATTTTCAGGCAGTGGATTCGGGGAAGGTGATTGGCAGTGCTGAGATGCATGGTGGCCTATATTTGCTCAAAGAAAGTAATCTCCTCGGTAGACAAGTTCACCCGTCAAGTTGTTTTTCTGAGTCTAGTTTAAATTCTGTCAATCTTGTTTCCAATTCTGTGTCTAGTTCAAATTCTATTTCAGTTGAGAGTCAAGTCATGTTATGGCATTATCGCCTTGGTCATCCAAATTTTGCATACATTAAAAAGTTGTTTCCCCAATTATTTATCAATAAAAGTTCCAATTTTTACCAATGTGAAATTTGTCAGCTTGCAAAACATATTCGACATGTTTATCCTAGTTCACAATACAAGCCTTCACAACCTTTTTCTGTAATTCACAGTGACATTTGGGGACCCTCACGAGTAAAAAACATAAACGGGGCTAGATGGTTTCTCTCATTCATAGATGACCATACGAGAACAACTTGGACATTCCTTATGAAAGAAAAATCCGAAACAGCCACCATATTCCAATCCTTTCATTCCATGATTTCTACTCAATTCCAAAGCAACATTAAAGTTCTTAAAACAGATAATGCCAAGGATTATTTCAATTCTATTCTTGGCCCTTATCTTTCCAAGCATGGTATCATTCATATAAGCTCTTGTGTTGATACTCCTCAACAAAATGGGGTTGCTGAGAGAAAAAATAGACATTTGCTTGAAGTAGCTCGTGCCATTATGTTCTCTAAGCATGTGCCTAAACTTTTTTGGGGGGAAGCCATACTCACAGCCACATATCTCATCAATAGGATGCCTAGTCGAGTTCTGAAATTCCAAACTCCTCGTCATGTTCTCATAAAAACCTATCCACACATCAGCTCTTTTTCTTCTGACTTACCATTAAAGGTCTTTGGGTGTTCTTCATTTGTTCACATCCATCAACAACACCGCACCAAACTTGATCCCAAGTCTCTCAAATGCATCTTCCTAGGTTACTCCTCTAACAAAAAGGGGTACAAGTGTTACTCTCCAATCACTAGGAAAGTATACAACTCCATGGATGTTTCTTTTTTTGAAGATCAATCTTACTTTCCCAATTCTGAAATTCAGGGGGAGAACTCGAGGGAATATCAGATTTGGGATGATCTTCTCCAAACCCAAGCCGATCCTTCTTTAGCCCCAAACACTATGACTCTATCTTCCACTCATCCGACTCCAATCGAAGAACCAGAACCTGACCCTGTACCTGTCACAGAAACTGTCCCAATTCCGTCTCAACTTGACACTAATAGTCATGAACTTCGTGTCTATACCAGAAGGAGAAAACCAACCGAGCACATAGAGGACAACGTGCAGACCCGTGATTGTCAAGAACCAGAACCAAGTCCTCCTGCATTCGGCAATCACAATGGTATGGAACTCTCATCTCATGACTCTCTTGTGCCATTGGTTGATGACTCTAATCAGCCAATTGCCCACAGGAAAGGTGTTCGAGGGTGTACAAGTCATCCAATCGAGAAATATGTAGCTTATGGGAAGTTACTACCATCTTACAGGGCCTTTGTGTCTAATCTTGATAGTGTGCAGATTCCTAACTCTATTCAAGAGGCTCTTGAGGTTCCTGCATGGAAACAAGCGGTTGAGGAAGAAATCCGGGCTCTAGAAAGTAATGACACATGGACTCTTGTCAAATTACCTCATGGAAAAAACCCTGTAGGCTGCAAGTGGATATTCACTGTCAAGTACAAAGCAGATGGAAGCGTTGAAAGATTCAAAGCCAGGCTTGTAGCAAAGGGCTTCACGCAATCATATGGGATAGACTACCAGGAAACCTTTGCACCCGTTGCCAAGCTCAATACTGTTCGGGTTCTACTCTCTATTGCAGTGAATCAAGATTGGCCTCTATACCAACTTGATGTCAAAAACGCTTTCTTAAATGGGGACCTTGAAGAAGAAGTCTACATGGCTATACCTCCTGGCTTGGAGAATAGTTCGAACAACAGGTTGGTATGTAAACTGAAAAAATCCTTATATGGCTTGAAACAATCTCCTCGTGCTTGGTTTGACAGGTTTGCCAAGACTGTGATTAGAAATGGGTACAATCAGTGTCAAGCCGATCACACACTGTTTGTTAAAACCAATCCTGTAGGCAAGATAGCCATTCTCATAGTATATGTAGATGATATCATCTTGACAGGTGATGATTCGGAGGAAATTAGCAGACTCAAGAAGAAGCTTGCAATAGAATTTGAGATCAAGGATCTCGGGACTCTCAGATACTTTCTGGGAATGGAGGTGGCTCGGTCTAAGGAGGGAATTGTGATATCCCAAAGGAAGTACATCTTAGACTTGTTAAGAGAAACTGGCTTCCTTGGGTGTAAACCTTCAGACACACCTATGGACCCCAACAAAAAGCCGAACAGAAATGAAGAAAGTAATCCAGTTGACAAGGGAAGATATCAGAGACTTGTGGGCAAGCTAATCTACCTGTCACATACAAGACCTGATATTGCCTACTCAGTCAGTGTAGTGAGCCAGCACATGAATAATCCGAGTGAGGTCCATCTAGAAGCAGTGAACAGAATTCTGAGATATTTGAAGATGACTCCTGGACATGGTCTGTTTTTCAAAAAATCTGAAAACCGTGAGGTTGTGATGTACACGGATGCTAGTTGGGCAGGAGAATTAACTGATAGGAGGTCAACTACTGGTTACTGTTCATATGTTTGGGGAAATCTCGTCACTTGGAGGAGCAAGAAGCAAGCTGTTGTGTCTCGGAGTAGTGCAGAATCAGAATATCGAGCTCTTGCACTAGGAATATGCGAAGGAATGTGGCTCCAAAGGCTATTAAGGGAACTTAAGATTGAGACTAAGGACACAATTAAAATGTTCTGTGACAGTCAAGCAGCTATTAGCATCGCCAAAAACCCTGTGCATCATGACAGAACAAAGCACATTGAGATTGATCGACATTTCATCTCAGAGAAGGTCAACAACGGAATTGTCCAGCTAAACTATGTCTCAACAAAACTTCAGATTGCTGATATTCTCACCAAAGCATTGCCAAGGATCAGCTTCGATGAATTGAACTCCAAGCTTGGTTTGTATAACATATACAACCCAGCTTGAGGGGGAGTGTAGAAAGTAGCCGAGTATATTAGTTAGGGATTTATTAGAATAGATTTCAGTATTTGTTTCTGTTTCTGTTTTTCCTTAATTAGATGTTGTAATTTTTCAGTTTCCTATTTTTATGGAATTCCTGATTTATAGGATTTCTAGTTTCCTATTTCATGGTCTGGTATGTCAGCCACGTTTGTATATATTAGGATGTAAATGATTTAATTTCAATTCAATGAGAATCAGAATTCTTTTCCCGAATTCTTCATTTCATTATGTTCAAAACACTTTTAATAGTTACCTGGAAATCAAAGAAATCACTGGATAGATATTGATGAGACAGAATCCAAAGTCCATATATTGCCGCGGGTATGACAAGCCTCGGAGATGAGAGAGCAATTCCACTACCCTTGATTGATCTCTCGAACAAATTCGTAACATCTTCACTTCTTATTCCAATTCTGGATCACATTCAACGAGTTATTGAATGGTTTAATTCAATATAATTTTTTTTTAAGAAAAAAAAGTATTAAATACTTGTTTGCAAATTATAATGAAATATATTACTAAATAAAATATAAAATGGTTTGTCTACTCGTCTTACTTTTTAGTCTTCTTTTGCCTGAAGATTTTAGGAACAGCTTCTCTAGACATGTTGTCTGCATATTTGTACAAGAGCTCAAGGTACAAACAACTGCATTGTTGAAAGGAAACACTAAAATTTCCAGAAGAAAACTAATTGAGGTGCCGCATAAGGAAATAATGATATTACTTTCCAATTTTCTTTCCTAAATATAATAAACAAACAACAAAAAGTAACTTCCAATGTGTCATCTGTCAGTATGCAATCACGCTGAAACAGATTGTTACACTCGGCATTCAACAGTAGCCAGTTTTTCTGAAGGAATAGATTTACTTTTTTTTCCCCCTCATATTTAGCTAAAGGAACAAGGTAAGGCATATCTGAAGTAGTGCTAGTGTGACTTTATATTAGGCAAGATTGTGAGATTACTATCAGTTAAGAAAGCAAAATTCGGCATTCTGGCAGCTCAAAAAGGTGTTGCTTCACTGAAATTAGCCTCAACGTATTTACAGAAAGACGTCAAAAACCAACCTGAAAAGAACTCCGATCGCATAACTAATAGCAGCCTGTTCAATTAAAAAGCAAGTCAGTTGTCCAGTAAAAAATATAAAGCTATATCCAAGTAACACTTTCTTTCATCTCCTTAAATTTACTGGCATCATACGTCGTGTTTACTTGCTTTTGGAACAAATGATATGGAAGAAATAAGTTCCTAGACAAGGGATTATTTATTTTCTACCTCTGACCAACTGAATTAAAATCCTCATCCTAGCGGGTGAGGAGGAAATTTTACCAAAAATACTCTCATTCAATTTAATTGTTTCCTCCACGTAAGGATAACTTTGAAACCACACTTAATTCTATTTCAATTCCTTAGTGTAAGTAATAAGTAGAATAGGAATTCATTCTACTGAATATTGGAATTCCGGACTTCAATTCAATGGAACTTAAGTCCTTTTATCTTGAGATTTCAATCCTAGTTAGTAAATGTGGATTTTACAAAGGTTCAGTCGGAATCACCACCACAAGACTCCAAACATTTGTTTGGACTCGTATGAAGCAATCAAATAGAAGAGACCATCAAAACAGAGAAGCAAGTGAAATGTCTCCCTCAATTTCTAAAAAAAAAACTGAGGAACTTTGCTTCTCATTATCTTAGCATGAAAGGTAGAACTATTCTTTTGTTCCCCTTTTGCGGAAAGCATACCTGGACAGATAGAGCAAGTAAACAGTACCCACTGCATGCAGTTCCAATTCCAATAGATAAGAGCCATAATTCCCTCTTGAGCTGTAGAAAAAAGGACAAAGATTGAGGATATTCCATACTATTCACCAATGGAACCATTTGACAATGCTAGAGATAAGCATTGCATTGAAGTTTATCTTTTCCCCATTTTTCCTTTATAGAAAAGTGTAATTCAGCCTTCCCAATCTTGGAATGTGAGAAGGAAATTCGGTAATATGACCCTACCCCAGCAATTTGGAAATACAGTTCATATTATCAAATGAAGAAATAGAATTGAAAAATAGAACATATTATCAAATGAAGAAATAGAATTGAAAAATAGAACTTTTAAGCATTTGGAAAATCCCAGAACACAACTTTTTTCAGTAGTTAAAAAAAAAAAGGAAGTACCAAAAACCATAACTGTTAAAACTACTACATGATGAGGCACAGCTATTTTAAATCTGTTCAATCCTCTTATTTTTCTTTCCTCTTTTAACAGAACCACTCCTTTCTTATGTGGTCTACCAAACCACAGAACAAACACAGAAACAAAAACAATAACAAAAAAACTCATTGCTATTGGAAAAAAAAAAATATTTTTTGAAATTGTGGGAAAAGAAGTAATCACAAATCCATATACATCGTGCCCCAACCATAACTTGAATCCTAACCCTACATGCGTAAGAGGGCTTGCCCGTATTCCGTTCGCTGGTTCAGAGCCAACCCCTTATTGTGAATCTGCCGATCACTTAACTTATGCTGATCAGTACTTTAATAAAAGAAGATATCAGCTTTGGTTATGCGAAAGAAGAGCCAAGACTTGCAGGACAAGACAGATGTCATGAGACGATGGTGTTGGGACATTGTCCAAACAGTTTCGATAGTGATTAACTAAAGCAATCTTAATATGGTGAACATATAGGTTATAATACGCATTTCTAATAACGAACGAACACTGGCAACACCTAGATCACTGAGACATAGTTCAAGTATCATACAGCTTCATACTTGAGAAGGTTAAGTCTCTTTCTTCTTTCCTTGTCATCCTGCAATGCCTGTTATGACATATGAAGATTTTAAAGAACAGAATAAAAATAATATTCCCCAAGGATAAAGACAGCTTTTCAGATCCGAAATGAAAAAGAAATTATAATTGTTGTACTGACCAGTAAAAGCAATACCTTAGCAACTGCCTTTTTATTTAATGGAGCAGAGCTGTCGCCTGATAACCATTCCTGCATCCTTGAAAGTTTCAAAAACCCACCATCGTCATCACTTTCCGTGACCTAATGAATAACTTCGTAAGAGAAAAAAATAAAAAAGGACAACATTTGGGCAGCATGCAGCTGAATAGAGTTAACTCGTAAGCCTAAATGAGTAGACAATAATCTTTAGAAAGAAACTCCATGACGGTTCTACAAAAAAAAAAATATATATCATATTCCAGCAAAAAAACAAAAAGCTTCAAAAAGCTCAAAATGCTAGAAACAAGAATTTCGACAAAATACTACTTGAGTCTTAGCATGCAATGCTATATATGGCAAACTTATTACAATTCATCTGATGTGAAAAGGTACATGCACAAGAAATGCATTACGCCTTTCAGATAAATAAAAAGTAGCTACTTTTGTCTATTGTACGCATTATGGTTTCCAATTGAAACGATTGAACCATAAATCCAAAACCAAAATCACAGCATTTATGCATTAAGACTCAAGCTTCATGTCTTAGACGAACCTCAGCTTAGGCACTCAGAATTAAAACTAATTTAGTAAAACAGGGAGAAGGGGGGGGGGGGGGGGGGGGGGGGTGTGTTGAGGGGTGAAGAACCTATTCGGTTGAAGCAACTATAGTTCTGAATTCCAAAAGAGTTGAACTAAGAAGATTAATGCACGTATTTGACAGTTAGAAACCACTTAATGCAAAAGAGTTGAATGCATTTGCGGTCTTAGGCTCATTGAAGCTCTGCAATGACTATAAAGTTCTCAGTATTAGTATCTAGCAGGTTATGAAAAAAATACCCTATCGTCAATCTTCATCATGTTCCTTTACTTGTAATACTTTTCTTCATCTGATGTGATTCTTATATGATCTAACATTTAATAACCGTATGTACTAAAACGAGTTTACTAAAATACCAGCTCCGCTTGTCGTGGAGCGTCAGAAAGTGAAGCCTCAGCATCAACAAACTTCATAGCCTCTCTCTGCCAAAACATATCAGAAACTTTTGATATGAATCTCCATTCAACGGTCTCTCTCTAAGGAATGTTTGCAAAACATCCTCCTCCGAAACTTCACTAACTGGAATTGCAGAAAATCCATGTAGAAGAAAACCATATCAGTGATCTTGGAGTGATGGACTATAGAAAATCAAGCATTTCGGACTCAAACTGACAAATACCCATGTGAAACCGGGCAAATGTTTAAAATTCAATATACTACAATTTGAAAACCCTAAAAGTGCCTTTTTTGCTCTTTTGCCCCTGAACTTCAACTAAGCCTCCATTGGATCGCCCTCTGTAGATTGTTTTTGGACACTGTTTAAAAAAGTTTTCTACGTGTTATCTCTCACAAAAATTTGAATATGTTGTTCAAATTTACTTGTCAAATCTATGATCTAAACTGACCATAAATTGGCAAGTTAACCCTATTATAATCGTGGCAAATGATTCCTGAATTTAGTAAAGCATTGCAGAAGAGTACACCAATTGTATGAATGGTGTTAAAACTTGGAATAAAATGCCTCGTGCTCGGGACATAGCATATCCCTCAAAATTTTAACTGCAGTCTGGGCACTCTGCAACACTTCAAATTCAGGGGACATTTTCCAAGATTAAAAATTTAAGAATAATTTACCATTCACGAAAAGTTAACAGACAAAGTGCCAATACTCGAATCTACCATGAAAAAAAAAAAAAAAAAAAAAAAAACCACACACACACACACTCAAAATTGAATTCCTCAAAGTTGATTCTCTTATCTGTTCCGGAATTTCATTTGGCTGAGAAATAGGAAGATGCATCAAGAAAATTTATACAAGTGTAAATGATTACAACACAATACAAGTATTAGAAAAAATTGCCAAGAGAATTGAAACCCACAAGTTATTTCTTCTATATTTTCTTTATTTTCTCGAAACCAAACAAACAGAGGAGTAAAAAATATGCACATTTTTGAGGCAGTGGAAAATAGCTCACCTGGACGAAGGCTGGTTCTTAGGACCCGAAAGAAGGTGTACGACGAAGTGGAGGAGGTTTTGGAAATGGAGATTTGATGATGGGAGGTTGTGAAGCACCCAAACCTCTGGAGAGTGTCCATAAAAAGCACACCCACTCACGCGGTCCTGAAACTAATGAAAATATTTCAAGTTATTCAAGCTTGGGCTTGGCTACAGCCTTGCACTTTAAAAAAGATGGGGTGGTCCCCAAATTGATCTTGACGGCCCACTTTGTTCAACTTTGATTTTATCCTTTTTCGCTTTTTTTTTTTTTTTTTTTGGCCCTCTTAAATGGCAATGGAAATGGTGGGTTCTAACTTCTACGTCAATACGATTGATAAATGAGAGTTAACAATCTCATGCGAGTAGGTTGTACTATTCATTTTATTGTTTTATTAACTTTTTTTCAATTAAAAATTATAATATCTTTTTTATACGAGTAATGTTAGGAATATCAATTTTAATTTTAATTTTTTAAATATCAATTTATGTGTTATATTTTTATTAAAAAATATAATAAATTGAAATAAAAATGATTTAAACAATTATTAATAAAAAATTAATAATTTATATATATAGTACAAACAACCTTAATCCCCAAAAAAAATAAAAAATAAAAAGCGTCTAATTAAACATAGTCCCAACGAAAATGAAGGCTCTCTACCTAAGTACTTTGTTTTCCGATTATTTAATATATATAAACCTACGCAAGTGTAAGTAATCGCACAAGTAATATAGAGAGTGAGTTTAGTATCGTCTCCACAGGAATTAAATCACTAAAGTGAATTTGTAAAATTTGGATTGAAAATTAAACTAAGTGAAATGACAGTAATTTGATGAAATAAAATGGGTATAATGAAATGCACTAAAATAGATTAAAAAAAAAAAAACAAGATTCAATCAAGAATTTGTAAATTAAAAAGATGAAGATTCTAATTTCTAGCATTATCATACTTTCTAAACCAACTTATTATTATATATACTAAAAGAAGGCTATTTTCACTATTTCTTCTACAGTGATGTACAGTGATTTTCATTTTTCCTCTCTCTGATTTTGATTCATTAGCTACAGTAATATACAGTACTCAACAGTGTTTTTTCTACAGTGAATGAACAGTGAATAAACAGTAATGAACAGTAAATATACAGTATTTTTTTCCTTTTTCTACAATATAATACTTTTTTACCCTTCATCACTAACTATTTTTTTCCTCTGCTACAGTAATATGCCTGTTTTACCCTTTATTTTTTTTATCAATTGACAATTTTATCCTTGACTTTTAGTTGCTTTTACTACTTGATACAGTATTGGAACAATTTTGTCCTTCTAAAATTATTAATTGACGATTTTACCCTTCATTTGTAGTTGTTTTTTTTCTTTCCTACAGTGTATCCCTATTTTACCACTCTTTTTTTAGTTGCTTTCTTTTTCCTACAGTGTGTTGTCAGTTTTATCCCTATTTAGAGTTTGTTTTTTTCCTTGATATTGTTTTTGTCATTTTTTTACGCTAAATTTTAGACATTAGATTCTGATCTATTGTTATATTGTGTTTTTCTCGCTATGTCTTTTTTTAATTTTTAAACGATTTTTTACTTAAATTTTTTATCTTTATTTCAGATTTTTTTGGGTTTTTTTTTGTCTTTTTGTTCCTTTTTTTCTATTTTTTAAACACTTTTTTTTTAAGATTCGGCATGCATTTTTTTGTGTCTTTTTTGTTTATTTTGTTTTATATTTAAAAAATCCTTTTTTTAATATTTTTACATGTATATAACCTGATAAAATTTATTTTTTTGTTTTTTTGTTTTTTTTAAAACAGTAAAAAAGAGAACAAAATAATATATATATTTTATTTTATTATAATTTTTTTGTCAGAGTTAGTTTTTCCGGTTCTTTTGAATCTAAAGATTTTTGTGTTTTTTTTTTTTTTTTTTGTTTTATTTTGTTTTATTTTTTTTTTCTTTAAATGAGTATGACTGCAGAATTTTTTTTAAATTTTTTGCTTTTGTTTTCGTTTTTATTATTATTAGCAGTATTCACTATTAAGGGAAATTTGAGAAAAATATATTTATTATAATTATAATATTTATCTTCACAAACTGTTTTTATTATATAATACTCAATTTTTTTACTTATTTTTTCTTCTTTCTCCGTGCAAGGCACGGATATTAAACTCGTTCAAAGTCTAAAAGTGCCAAATATAACTCTAATTTCTAGCGTTATCGTACTCCAACCTCCAATCACACCACGGCACCACCACCGCTTCGAACTTCTTTCTTTTTTTTTTTTTTTTTAAGTCTTGAAATTTTTTTAAGAAATTAGTTTTTTAATTTCAAAGCAGTAACAAAATATTTAATTTGTAAATAAAATTTAAAAAAAATGAAGCTTTTCATCGCCACCAGAACAAGAAAAAGAATAAAAGAAAAGAAAACGCTTTTCGACTGAGGTTTGGAAAAAACCTAAACAATTATCCTCAGAAAATTTTTACAATTACTCAGAAAATCTACACAAAGTTCAGATTAAACTCAAAGTTCGGTATTGGGAAGAGCCACGAGGTTGGATCCGATGCCGCTACGGCCGGGCAACCAGACACCTTGACGATGTAGTGGTTGGAGAAAAGATGGCGAGGATTTTGAGTGAACCTTGTCAGCGGCAATGGTGCAGACATGGGTTTTTGGGAGCAAGGAACGATAACCAGCGGCGTGGTTTGGGAGCGAAACGGTGGTGGTGTGATTGGGAAGCGGGAGTTGTTTTGTAGAGAGCCTCCATTTTCACTTCTTTTTTTTTTTTTTTTTCTTAATTGATGTTGTTTGTACGGTTGATATAAAAGAGGTTGTGTGAAGTTTAGACCGATTTCATTTTTGCAACTTTAGTGGTCTTTTAATTTTGCTCTATGAATTTTAAAAAATAGTAAAAATATTATCTTTAAATTATTAGAGGATATCATGTTTGATCGTTTTATCAATTAAACAATATAATCGACCTTAAATTTTAATATTCTTGTAATTTTACCTTCGAAACTTTGAAAAATGATATTTATATCCCTTAAATTTTAAGTTGTTAGCAAGAATGTCCCTGAACTTCAGTAGGAAAAAATATTCATTGTTCATAATTTAACACTGCAATGATAAAAAGTTAATTTAAATTAAAATATTAATAATTACAAAATATCCTTCAAATTTTATAAATTTATTTTCAAAAAATAAGAATAGTCTTAAAAAATAAAAAGTTAATTTTTTAAAAGAATGAAGTCAGTACAAAAAAAAACGTGCATATTTAAATCCCTTGAATTTTTATTAAATTTTTTAATATTATTTTTTGTAATTATGAGATTGTAATATAAATTAAATAAATAATAGTAACAAAATATGAAACAAGTAATATTTTAAGGATTAAAGTTCAAGAGGCATTCTTGCTAGTTACTTAAATTTGGTGTTTGGCATTCTTGCTAGTTACTTAAAGTTTATCGGTAGAAACACCAGTTTCTAAAGTTTTGGTGAGAAAAGTTACCAAAATATTGAAATTCAGGGTCAATTCCATCAATTTAACTGACAGAATGAGCAAATATAATAACATTTCATAGTTCATAAAGTATTTTTACCAGTTTTTAAAGTTGATTTAGTAAAGTTAAAAATAGCACCAAAGTTTAGGGAATAAAAATGAAATTTGTCCATAAAGTTTTGGTGAAATGTCAAAATTTAGTGGGAAGACAGCTAATGAATAACAAAATGAGGACATCAGTTCATCTTATGCCTCCTTCACATTGTGACTCTCAAATCCTAATATTAGTGTTAAATTATATCTTACCTTTAACTTACCTGTAAAATATTATATTAAAAAATATCAAAAAAAAAAAAAAAAAACCTCCATCTCCCTTATAATAATCTTCTACACTCCAACTTCTTTGCCTAAGGCCTTGCAGCTTCCTATATAACTCCCTGTTAGTAATGAGTTGAAATGAACCGCTTTCTCATCAACATTTTGATCTCCTTCCACGTCTCTATTGGTCGTTCTCCATTTCATCTCCTGTTTAAAACAAGTTGATCCCACCAAGGTATAGCATAATCAGAAAAATTCAACCACAGCTAATTTTACCTTCTTGGTTTCGGAGTAGTTATGGCTGTCAAACACAAACTCCATTTTCTTTTTCCCACTCAAGGTATGTTTCGGGATTAGATTTTCCTTGGAAAGATGGAATCTTCATTTTAATACTACCCAAGTAGTTATCTCTCCGATTCCTAGCTTCTCTAAACCCATAACCATGCCCAAAAACCTTCCCGGTTCATTGGTGGCCTCTTCTAACTCCTCCATCTCCTCATCATCTTCAATATCCCCCACTACACCTTGTTGCACTCGTCTATATGGTTGTCTAACAAGAGCATTTCATGACTGCCTCCGAGTTGACTATTCTTCCAACCTATCCATTCTGTCATGAATTTGTTCTAATTCAGTCCTCATCATTCATCTCGTCTCCCCCAACACCTATACTTGTAGGTTCAGAATTATTGGTTGTTGTGCCTCTTCGGTTGAGTTTTCTTCTTAATTGCGAGACATATTTAGAATTTGTAAAATTGAGTGTTTGTCACTCAATTGGCTTTTACCCTCTTATGTTCTCATCACTCTTGCCATTTTCCTGTCGTTGTGCCTTTTTGATTCTTAATTAGACTCAAGAACAATCAAGATTCAAGCAGTAATTCGATGAGAAAAGCAACCAAAACAAACCACAAGATTCAATAGTTCCCAAGAAACTGGTGCAAGCAATTAAATTGACGAAGATGTTCTAAAGTAAAAGATGCTAGGTCAAACCACAAACAACTTACAGTAATGAATCTAAATATATATTATATAATATATATATATATATATATACTTGTTGATAATGTAATTTCTTCTTCTACCTTTCTTTTGATAATCTGGATTTTTTTTTGTTTTTGTTTTTTAAGACTTCCAGCAAAGTTCCGGAATGAGAAGAAATAAAGAACTAGTAATCCAAGGAAATTTCGACCCCTAGCAATAATAAGAAACCTAGTTGACCCTAATTTCTGAAAATTCTCGGACAGCGATTTTTTTTTTACGTTTTTTTTCTGACAGTTTTTTTTTTCTTTTAAATCCGAAACACAAGAAAAAAAAAACAATCAAAGGATAATTCAAACTTACCTTGGAACCTAGGCTCTAATACCAACTTATATTAACCTCATCGATAAAACGACGAAACCCAACACAAACATGATTCAAACCCCAAGACCTTCAAGATGCAAGCTTGTTTGAGCCTTGACCCATTACCTAGCGAGATAAGAACCAAGACTTCAGATATTAACAAATGTCATACCAAAACTCTTAAGAACGTCTCAAGAACCTAGATGATAAGTTTGGTTGTTGAACCCAGAAGAATAACTTGATAAGTTCAAAAGTCTTTTCAAGAATGTAAGAAAACACACTCTCTCTTTTTTCTGAATTCCAAAAAAACTAATCATTACCTTCAGAACACGCCATTTTATAGGCTACTAGGTACAAATCTGTTTTCTTAAATTATCCTCTAATAAATTCGGATTTGACACAAAGAAAACAAAATCAGGAAACTAACCTACTCTCCTACCTAATTAACGCCTACAACAAAAAAGGAAAAATTAAGTATTTAAATTTACTTTTATTATCAGCCATTACACCTAAAGAATCACGCCTAAATAAGGAAAGTTAAATAAATTACCATGCAAGCTTTACAATCAGACTTGTAACAGCAAAAGGGAAATAACCATACCCATTACTTGCTGAAATTAAGCTTGTTTTGACTGGACTCTTCTATAACTTCAATTATGAGATGCTCCTCTGATGATAATGTGGACCATGCTCAATGGGCCTCCATAAATTTATTTGAGTCCAAACTTCTTGAATCAGCCCATTTAATGCTTCTTTAAATTGTTCGGCTCTAAGTCTGGTAGTTGGCCTAATTGGCAAGCTTAATGGATCATGTGGGTGCTGCCCTTGAGTCCCTCCAAGCCCACCTGCTAGTTCCCCCTCATGTACGCTAGGATGTACAACCTCATTCGCATTAGTTGTGACTAAGGCCCGTTCAACCCAATTATAGTTAAAATCTACAGCATTCGTGGTGTTCTTAATTTCCACTAATTAGCTAATTAATTGAGGAAGATCATAAGATAATGGGTTATTGGGGTTTATTTCTTACTCTTTATTTCTGGTATTTTATTGTTACTTAGTGGGTTTTAATTTGTGTGTTAATGGCTGAGTGTTTTGTGGCTATAAGGGTATTAGTAATTGTCTGTTAGTGGCTGAATTAAAGCATTGTAAGTGTGAGTTAGTGGCTGAAGGGTGTCTCATGACTTTCAGCTTTCTTGTAACTGATAATAGCAATTGGAGGCTTGTTCAATGCTATTATAATGAATTTTCGTAATCCATGATGAGCATATTTGTGAGATGTTAAACTGATGTGTTATCAGCAAAAAAATCTTGAATTTCCTGTCTTTGGTGGATTTCCAAAGTGGTGAGTTCAAAACCCAAGGGTGATGATAATCTGTATCCCTTAGTTTATCTATCATTCCCGTAAATCTTTTAACCATATTTCGTATTTTGTAATTCCGGTATCATGAACTTTATATTTAATGCTAATATTATATTATTATTTTTGGGAGATTTTATTTGCATCTCGAATATTTGTAAATACCCCCACATAATCATTAAAGATTATTAACACATTTTTACCCTATATAAAATTACCTTAAAATCCATTAACAATGTTATACACCATATACATATAAATATAAATATTCTTTTTATAAAATAAATTAAAATACATACACTACATTAACTATTAATGGATACAATATATTTTTTAAAGAAATAAAAAAAATTCTCTACAAATTTAATTATCATTATTTCATTAATAAACCTCAAATTGTTCTTCCTCATTTTTTCTCTCTTAAGAAATCTTTATAACTACACGAAGAATTTCAATGGAGGATTCTAAGTGAGACAAAATAAAAGAAAGTATGCCCTTGAAGAGCCAACAATTATTGAGGTATGTATTTTTAATTTTTTGATTCATTAATATTGTGTGTTCTTTTTCTTTGCTTTTAATATTTAAAATTGATTCTTTGTGAGTTTTTTTGTAATATCGATTCTTCCTTTCATTTATTTTTTCTTGCTATTTTTTCTAATTTAGATTTGTTAATTTATTTTAATAAATAAATTAAAATTGAAATAAAATGAGTGTATTAGAGGGTTAAATGTGATATTATATAAAAATATCTATTAAAGGATAGATTTATTATATTTATATTAAAAAATATTTATTAGATGAGAGTATTTATCAATATTATGGGTACAAATATAAACACTCTTTATTTTTTTATTTGTAAGTACCCAACACCCTATTAAATTAACCTAATCTATAAATTATTTTACACTTATTAAGAATAAAATCTTGGCCTTGCACGTTATCCAGTTGAAAGTACTAGGTTTACTTCTCCCAATAAAAGAAGGGAGGCCCAAGTATTTACCATGGGGTGTTGTAGCTTCTAGGTCGAGGCACGCTTGGATCTCTTCTCTCAAGCCTCCACATCTTATATATATAAAGGAGTGTACGATTTTACTGTTCATGAATAGTGTACTGACGGTTTTACCCCTTGAAATTTGCCTGTTGATTATTTGTGTACAGTGGTTTGACGCTTTTGCCCCTAAAATCTTATGTCTCACTTTGTTTTTCCTCTCTGCCGCCGCTTGGGTTTCTCTCTGTTTTTTTGACTCCTCATTTTTGTTGGTCTTTGTTTGTCTCTCTCTCTCTTTCTGTCTGTCTTTCTCTCTCCGATTTTCTTCTTCTTCTTCCTTTCGTTTTTGGCTTTCTGAAACCCTAGAAACTTGGTTCTCCGTTTGGCTTGGTCGCCGCCTCTCACTCTTGCTTTATTCTCTCTCATTTTTGGATTTTTTTTCTCTCTCTTTCTTCTTCTCTCTGTTACTGGGATTTTTTTTCCCCTCCTGGGTTTTCTTTTTTTTTTTTTTTTTTTTTTTTTTTCCAGATTTTTGGTTGTCGGATTTTTTCTTTTCAGATTTTTGTAGTTTTGTTTCTTTCCTTCTCTTCTTTGTTGATATTTCATCATTTTTGAGCATGTTCATCTAATGTTCACCGGTAATTTTTTTTTTTTTGGGTTTTGGGATTTTCATTTGTTTTTTGCCGATTTTTTTGTCTTCTTTTCTTTTTCTTATTTTTCTCTCAATCTTTCATTATTTTCTATTATGTGCATGTGTTGTTGATGGGAAATTTTTTTCCCTCTCGGAATACATTGTTTTTTTCCCTTTCTGGAATATGAATAAATTTTCTAAATTCTAGATTTTGATTTGGAGTTTTTTTTGGGTTTTGTTTAGTTTTTTCGATTTTTTTCTCTTAGTCGTTTTGCATGTTGTTTTGTTTTTTTCGTTTTCAGTATTTCCTCTTTGCATGTTCTAGCTTTCAGTATTTCGTTTGCAGGGATTGGTTTTAAGGCATGTCTGGTGAAATTTTTTTTTTAGGTTTTTATTTTCTGAGTTTTATTTTGGTGGTTGTTTTTCTACCGGTGGTTTGTGTTTTGGTTTTGGTGAAGAAACATCGTACTTTTGGAGCTGTTTTGGTTTTTAAGAAACATCGTTGCATTCGGTTTCTCTCCTGTTTTTTTCAGTTTTGATTTTTTCTCAACAAATTCTATTTTGCTATGATGATCTCTATTTGAATATGCATATACCGGATGGATTACTTACTTTGGTATATTGTTGATGAACGTCATTTATTCATAGTATATATTAAAATAACTAATATATATTAAATTTGACGGTTTTTAATAGTTACGTGAATATGTTTGGAATTTTCTAATGTTTGTATTATTTTCATATTGTTTTTTGTTCTAACGTTTTTGATAAGTTTTTTGTTATTCTCGTTTATTTTGACTCTCAGGTATGGTTTCTGTTTTTCATAATTTTGTCTGTTGTTTACCTTTTTCTGATTTTCCCGTTCCTGTTTTCTGAAAAATACATATAATTGTATACTTATATATTTATTGCTTATATCAATTTACCCGATTTTTATTACATTGCTCTTTTTTTTTCCCTTACAATTTACTGTCTTTTTATTCCTTCAATTTTTTGTCCTTAAGGGTTAAATTTTTACCTACAGTTTTTGCATCCTATTGTTTCAATTCATTTATTTTGTTAACCAGTTATTCTTAATTTCGGACTTTTGTTTTATAGTATTTATTTGACTTTTATTTTCCACTGTTTTTTTAATTTTATTTCTGATTTTATTATTAATTTTTTCCTTTCGCAGATATTCCCAAACATTTCATCTGATAGCTATTAAAAATGACGTTGAATTATATTTTAGTTATTTTTATAAATACTCTTTGAATACAAGAGATCTGAGCCTATTTTAATATTGTTGACTGATTTTTTCGCTTCTTAAGAGTTAATATAAATTTTATGTATATTTTTTATATTATATATATATAATTTTTTTTCGATTATATATTTATTTTCGTCCACATCATTCAATTTTTATAGGTTTCTTTATTTTTTTCCATTACAATATTCGGTTAGGAACTTTTTCCTTTTTTTTTTTTTTACTTTTTTTTCCTTTTGATTTTTATTACCCGGGGTTTTTGGTCCTTCTATTAAATTATTCAAGTTCTTAGGTATAGTTTTGTTTTATATCTGTATGTAAATGCTTTGATTGTTATCAATCATTGTAATTTAAATTTGTTGTATGTAATTTGTATATTTTTATTATCAGTTAGTATAATTTAAGTTGTTTTCATGTAATTTTTTACATTTTGTACTTTTATATTGTATCTAAGACTTACAACATACTTTTTATTAATGTATGATTTGGATATCGTTAATGTTGGTCGAATGTTATATTTATCTAGGTGAATAAGAAAGAAAGAGAGAAGATGGTCTATAAACAACATTGTAAAATTTTGCATTCCTTATGTCAATAACTATAGGTTGTCAACTTCAAAATGTACACAAGTTATCTTATTTACTTTAGCTGGCTAAAAGAAGAGAAGCAAAAATTTTGATTTCTACATCGCCGTGCGTAGCACGGGTATTAGACTCTTTCGAACTATAACTTGTAGCCGATTTGTTAAAATTGCTAACCTGTCTCGAAGCTTTCTCATAAATGACCAAGAGATTCTTAAAACACTGGCAATTCTCAATATAGTATTATAGTACTTTTGATCGAAAAATCAAGCTGATTTATTGGATAAATAAATATACAGGAATAATAAAATTTTAAAGTCTAAAGATAAATATATAAGAACAATAAAAATTAAGATATTAAAATTAGGCTTGCGTTTGATTCTTTAGTTGTAGATATAATTTTTAAAAAATTATTTATAATTTTTATTAATTTTTTAAAAAAAGATAAAAAATGAAGATGAAAGAATACAATTTAGTTAGGGCTGAATTAAAATATTAAACGAAACATAAATTTATCTAAATATAACAGTGAACCTTATATTTTTTTAAACTAATATTGCTTAAAAATTTGTTTAAAATATAACTGTGAGCCTTATATGTTAATGAATTTACTAAACTAACTCTGAGAATTTTGAAGTTATTTAAAAAAAATAAAAAATAAAAAAAACTCTCACCCCTCTTTTCCCACGT
>CM046368.1:21856773-21896636 GCA_025413025.1 Ficus hispida | reverse complement strand
TGAAGCAGACATTAAAACAGTAAATCAATTGAAATCCATTAAATCAGTACATCCAATTCCACAGCAAACAAAAAAAAAAATAATAATAATTTTGAAATCAAATCACAGAAAGTTCTATAATCAATGAAAGTACTTCTCTAAAATTTAAATAGCGTCTGTACCTCTGTTAAAGATAAATCGAGATCCTCTGATTAGCAAACTGATCAAGTAGGTGATGAACAACCCGCCTTTTACAGAACAAAAATCCTTACAACAGGAAAGTGCAAACACAATTCACAAACTTGTTCAAATTGAAAGAGTAGTTGAAGAGATGTACTGTGAACTTACACTTTCCAGCCATAAGTGGCTCTCTTGCATAAATATATATATATATATATATATATATTTAAAAAAAAAAAAAAAAAAGAGAAAAAGAGTGAGGGTATGTAGATCGAAGCCTTCTAAGAAAAAAGAAGAACAGATAGGAGCACCAAAAATATGTGCAGTGGCAAAATGGGAAATTCCCTTACAATATAAAAATAACCCTATAGTTTAGGGCATAGATAAGAAATAACCCCAAATAAAAATACAACATTCTCATCAATTGTTCAAATAGAAACTCTCAAATCCAGTGTAATGAGCTTGGTTAACGAGGTTATAAAAAAAACAAATGAGAGAGAGAGAGAGTGAGAGAGAGACCCACAGATCTAGTAGATCTATGCACTCTCATCCAAGTTTCTATTCACGTTTGCAGACTCCCTTTTTCTCATACAACTTAGATATACTGTGAAATTTGATGATGGTGTTATTTTGTTGTATCATTATTGTATATTTGTCTTAATGATCAATTTTTTATATAATGATTGCTTGTTAGTATGTTTTAGGTTTTTTATAAATATTTCTTAAGTATGATTTTGGTTTCTTAAAAATTATTTTTTAGTATGATTTAAGTTTTTTATGATAATTGTAACATTATTATGATAATTTTTTTCTAGTTTTATTGGTCTCGTTAAAATTTAGTTTCTAAGGTTTGAATGTGATTTGAAATTGCTTTATTATTTTTTTATGATGATTGCTCTATCATTATTTTTTTTTTAAATGTAGTATTTTTTTCTTTGTGCTAATTATTTTAGCATTACGTTATCTTTTTTAGGTTTTAAAGTTTTATGTTTCTTTACAATTTTAATATTTTTTTTAATATATTCATTGTGAACTTTATCATAATGATCAATTATTTATTATAAAAATTAATTTTTACGTACTCTATCATATAACTTAAAGTTATATGGCATGGTTATTTTTCTTTATATTAAATCAAGTAAAATGGTTTTTTTCCTTTATAAAGATTTGCTTAGTTCAACATTTTTTTTAGAGATTTTTCTTTCCTTTTATATAATTATTTATTTGTTCATTTTTAATTCTTAATTAAAGGGTAATGTAGTTTTTATAAGTACTAATTTAGACATTCATATAAATAAAAAAAAATAATATTTTTTAAATCAATATCTCAATTTGAATATTTATGTAACTAACCCAAATTTTTATCCTATTAATGAGGTAAAATAGCTTTAACCCATTGTAGAATTCCTCAATAAAATAATCATTTTTAAAAAATCCTCTAAATTTATTGATAACAAGTAACAACTTTCCCACAAACTATAAACGTTCGTCTTTCCCCCAATTTTTGGAAAACTTCAAAATTCATCCTTCTACTAATTGAACTAAAACTGGAACTTATCTTCATGATGAATATGTAAAATTTAGGGTTAACAATACGGGTTGCGACACGAGACACGATTTGAAAACGATACGAATTTGCACGTTCGAAAAAATAGAGTCATGTCAAATTGGATCACCTGAATTGGACACAAGAAAAAATGGGTCGTGTTCGGGTTGAACTCGTCAAACCCGGATACGACCCGTATTTTTTATGTGGGTAATTTTGTATAATTTCAAGTCTGACCCGAACATGATCCGAAATAAGTGTCAATTTCGTGTCGCATGTCAAGTTCAGTTCGTGTTGTGTTAACCATACGATCCGTGTCGTGTTCGTGTTGCGGAACGTGTCAATTTTTGGTGTCACGGGTCGTGTTCGGGTTGGGAAAAAAAAATCGACACGGTTCAATATAATATGAACCCGACACGTGACATAAATTACCCGACTCTATGTGGATAGATATCGGTACTTGATGATACCAAAAGAATTTTTTCAAAAAAAAAAAAAAAAAAGAAGATTTGATGGCTATAATTTTTATTTCAAACGGCTTGATCAGGTTTAATGATACTTTAAAGGAAAAAAAATTCAGTCAGAATATGTATGTGTTTACTAGAGTATTTTTTTTCTTTCTGATATTAAAAAAAAAAATCATTTTGAAACACTTTAAAAAACGATTCGATCAGAGTATGTATGTGTCTATTAGAGTACTTTTTCTTTCTGATATTGAAAAATAAAATAAAAAATCATATTGGTACAATTTCTTAGACTAGTGAATATGTTAGCATCTTTTTAATTTTTGTTGAATAAATAATATTAGTTCAAATTAATTTATGTAACATATTAAGTGTAATATTTATAATAAGGATAAATTATAATGTTGGTTTTTAAATTTTTTAAATTTATGCAATTTTGATTTTTATTCTTTTTTGGTAGCTGGAGTAACCCAAAACTACAAAAAATACTGTTATAATAATTATTTTCGTTAGTTTTAGATGAAAACCATCAGTGAGCATCGTTTTTCGATCAATTATTGACACATTCCGTCTAAAAATTAACAGAAAAGACTATTTATAATCACATTTTAATAATTTAACATCATTTAAACTAAAAAAAAAAAAAGGGACTAAATTTACATAAACTTAAGAGTTTATGACTAAATAAACAATTTATCCTTATAACAATTACCACTAATAAATTAAAGGAAAGTACATTAAAAAGGACAAATATGATTAAGCGAAATTAATGTTACAAAATATATGTGATACACTCAGTTTACGGAAAAGCCGAATTGCGTTAATGAACTCATCATTGGCCACGGCTTTTTCTTTCTTTTTCTTTTTTTTTAAATCTTTGAGGGTGCCGTTTTGAAAAAATTAAATAGTACACTAGGAATAAACGAAATTTAGCATAGTATTAAAGAGTAATCTTTAAAACAAATGCTAAATTTTAAGCATTATCATAGCTTTTAGCACATGCAATAGAATTATCAATAGTAGAGAGCTTTGAAAAGTAGAGTGAAAAAAAAAAAAAAGGAGGGACAAAATCCATACTATACAAGCATAAATAAATGGGATTCCGCATGAAACACAATGGAATAATTCAAATTTTCCTTGGGATAAGAGATTTCCGCCCCCCCCCCCCCCCCCCCCCCCCCTTTATGAGTGATCTACCCAAGGATGGGCTCAATGGGAACCTATACATGACTAAGCCCTAATTTCTCCTTCTCCTACCACCACCACCCCCAATCGGTTTTCAACAATGGCGCATTGTTTATACAGACACCAAATCTAATGAATGCCACTGGCCCAAACATCCAATCTATAGGAAACTAACTAAAAGTACCTAAAAACGAGAATGAAGCACACAACGGAGTAGAGTTGCGGGATATTGTACTACCCGCAGCGTGCTTCAAACCATTGGCTGATTCTGTTCTCTCATCAAAACCCAAAAAGAAGCTTCAACTCACCGACACTATCTACGACCTTGCTCCTCTTTCGTTTCCATGCCCTTCACACTGTCTACTATGTGCTGGATCTTCTTTGATAAGCTCTCGTTGTGTTCCTCGATATGCTCGAATATCAGTTCTAGATGCCTTTTGTATGTCGCCGCTCTCTTTTTCTCTATAGCCAGCTGCTGGGACAGTTCCCTGATCTTGTCGTGCTCATTCTACAAAAATTAAAAAGGTGTCGAAATGAGAGTTATGAGACCAATCAAGGGCTGTTACATTACATGTCTTACGATTGCAGGATCACGAGATCCAATCCCCATTTGACAACTAGTTTTAATTCTGCCACAAAAGTCCAAAGAAAACCCATATCCAAAAAAAAAAAAAATCATTAATTCTACCTACTCATATGTTTTACCACAGGAAAATTGCTACGACTGAGCAAAGGAAAATTGCTACACAGTTTCCAAATTAAGCCAACTAAAATTCAGTTTCAAAATCCATAACAAAGAATAAATCTGCGGGATTTGAGATACCATTAGACTTAAAAAAAAAAAAAAAAAAAAAAAGCATATCATTTGTGCTGGTGACGGCAAGTATACTTAATTTATTGGGATATGTGTATGTGTGCGCACGTGTGGGTAATACATTTCAGAGAATGGGGCCGAAAGCTCATATCGAGAAATCAGAAAAATAGCATAACGAGTTGGATAAGAGATTCCATCTCAACCACA
This sequence comes from Ficus hispida, assembly GCA_025413025.1. Classification (NCBI taxonomy): domain Eukaryota; kingdom Viridiplantae; phylum Streptophyta; class Magnoliopsida; order Rosales; family Moraceae; genus Ficus; species Ficus hispida. Next base: position 21,892,261 of record CM046368.1, on the reverse strand, counting down.
TCAGAAAGCAACAGGCAACAACAAATTGGTTTTAAATAATCCTATAAAACTGAAACAGCCATCCGACTCAGAATAAATAGAGCGGACTATGATTTAAATTCCTCTATCTAAAGATACTGACATAAAAAGCCTATATTTTACTCTACCCGCCATTTTCTCGAGGTTTCCAGCAAAACATTGTAGTAATAATAACTGCAACAAAATCTACGTTTGAGACTCGTCTATATCATATTGCCTTTATTTATTTGTAAAGACCGCACCATTCCCCAAACTTCCAGCTTCTTACTGCTTTCAAACCACATAAAATTCTCATAAAGAGAGAACCCCACCCTAGCGGGAAACATGCATAGTTAAAGCTTCCTTCAATATTCCAAAACAAGTTCATTGGCATAGGACAATGCAAAAAGACGACGTTAAGTCAAGAACTTCAGGACTTGATTTGCAGTAAACACAACAAGAGGATGACAGAAAGGCTGAGGCCTCCTCCATTGAATGTAATCACGAGTAAATCTGAACAAATTGGGATATCATGATTCATGAGACAAAGATGAACAATAAAATCATTGAACAAACAAGACAAAGGTGATAAACCCTCCACTTCTTTCCGGGAACAATTTTCTCCCTTCAACACAGCAAAGTGAAATGACAAACGAAAGAAGAACCCTGAACCCTAGGGATTTGTGAAAGAAGTAGGCACCAAATTGGAATCTCAATCACTAGCTTAAGTCTGTGTTCCTGCTAATGATTTTTTTTAAGGAAAAAAAAAAAGAGAATCACATTCTGATGGAAATATCAAAGCTAGTTACCTAATAAATCAATGTTTTTCTTTATGAAATAAAGATCCAGCACTACACTCGCTAAAAATTGATATCCCATTCTTTTATGATGAATTCGAAGAATGCAATCTTTTTATTTTTTAAGTTATCTTTTCGTTTCAGTTTATTTAGTTGGATTCCCTGTTTCCCTTCCTTCTCCCTTCTCTCTCTGGCACCCTTACTATCACTCTACATTCTTATAATAAACAGAAAGGAAGTACAAAAAATGGGAGATTACTGTGAGCCCCAGAATCAAATTAAAATAAAATAAGAAGGAAAAAAAACCATAAATAAAAAAAAGAACTCCTGACCTTGATCAAAGAAGAGTCACACGACTTAGTCAGACCAAGTGTCAAGCAGTAAGGAAAGAAACTTTTCCTTTTATGAAGAATGCATTGATTTTAATAGGAACAAGAAAAACTGTTCGTGTCACATTTGTCATCATTTGACGTTAAAGTTGAAGGTAAATTTGTTATTTTACAGCTTAAATTGACAAGCTGTCCACAGAAGTCGTTGCTCTATGCAGTGCATGTTTTAGGAAGGACCAGTTTTAGCTTACAGAAAAAAAAAAAAAAAAAAGAAAGAAGAAGAAGAAGAAGAAGAAAACAATAAAGTGAGAATAGCAAATGAGAAAGCATTTTAAGATGTAGAAAAGAAAACACCAAAACTAAAATTTAAAAACAGCCGCCGCCAAAGTGACTGGAAACTTAGACAGCACAGAGGTGATTTCCCTTTTTTTTTTTCTCTCTCTTTTAAGTAAAGAAATATATTGCCCGTTTTCTAGATATGGAAACCAGAGGAGAGCAACACTTTAACAAAAGATATGAGCAAATGTGCAGGGAAAAAGCCACAAGGCGTTGTTTAGTATCCACCTCCTAAAATAAATGCTCGTCTGCACTTGAATTTGTGAATAATATTTAACATCTATTAGAACAGAGCTGAAGCTTCAGGGGATCGATCGTCGGTTTATGAGGGTTGCTAAGATATTCTTGTACTTGCCCTAGACCATACAAAACAATCCTTGGATGTCTAAATGCACTTTAACAGTTGTTTAACCGGGCAGTAACAAATCCTAACTGGTGGTATCCTTTCATGGCAATCTAGCAGGAAATGTATCTTCAGTCTAATATTTTATAAAACAGGTTAACCAGGAATGCAAACACTTCTTGAAGTTTTAAAAAAATGGCATTTACAAGTGTAAGCATGGCAAGCAGAGTCATGAACACCGTAATTGTCTTAAATACGATCCAAAGCCCTTACCAGTTGCTATGTTGAAGAGGCTCTAGTACAGTCTATGGTTTATTGCATTCAATTTAGTTACAAAAAACAGAGCTTTCATGAGAAAAGAGAAGTAATAGCACGGGAAGAAGGGGGACATAACTATCATTTGAAAAGTGAGTAGTAAATTACATACACGATAACAAATCACAAAAATCATGGGAGATTTCGTCAAGGTTCACCCAGATTTGCTAAAATACTAGCGTTAGAATATAAAGAGAGCAAATTATTTGAATTGTTCACTTTTCATATTAAAAACAGTAGTAGTGTGTATAATTATGGATAATATGGTGAATGAAGAGCATGAACTAACCGGATATTGATCATAGATGCAATCTCTTCGACCTTTTCCAGGAGTCAAAGGATGAGTATGCTCCTTCACAAATTTTGTAACAACCCATTTCCCTGAACTCACTTTCCTCACCAAAATCATTGCCCTGCAACCAACTCTTGTCTCCGCCCTCTGCCTTACAATCTTTTCACGCTTGTCAGGCATTCTATACCCCTCTTTGTTACAAACGAGCGCACGGCCAATTGCAGATCCATCACGCCTTGAACGAGAGAGTTTGCTTACACGGATGACAAAACCAATGCGTGTGGCATATGCATTGTAAAATGCATGCGCAGATGCTTCCGATTCAAATTCCTGCCCCACATACGGCTCATCCGCTTGTACCATTGATGTAGCCGGCACTCCTACTGGAATTAAATCTATACCAGAAGAATCTTGAATCATCTTTTCATCCTGATCCTGTTGGAATGCACCCTCAACCGAACTTCCACCAGTTTCATTTTCATCCCCTCCCCGACTAGTCTCCACCTCGACAGAATTTCGTAAAATGTCCCCATTAACATCGCCATCGACGCCAAACTCCACTACATCAATAAAAAAATTTCTCTTAATGAACTTCCAATTCCCAATTTACATCATAAATTCAAATGCTAAACCGGTATTTTCCTTCTAAATTTCCCAAATTAATGAGAAATTAACAAGCAACAAAACAGAAAAAGTGATTCGAATTTCTAACCCTGCCACTTGAATTTAAATCCCAAGTCCAGTTTTTTAATAATAAGGTCAATTAGTGGCTAAAAAAGAAAAGTTAACCGCTTAATTTATTTCCTTTCCAGAATTTTATTGTGAAAAAGAAATTATAATCGAGACAAAAATCATTTCCAATAATTCTTAAAAAATCCAAAATTTCTGCTAAATTTTCAGAAGAATCGAAAACGAAAAATCAATAAAAGGATCAACTTGATCAAACAAAATGTTGCGGATTTCTAGGTTCTAAATACATGAAATTTATAGCCTCAACAAAACAATTATATGAAATTTTGTGAACGTAAAAAAAAGAAAAAAGGCGCAAAACGCGATTAAACTCCAATTGCCAGTAGAAAATCAAATTAAAAAATTTCCACTCTGAAACATCTTCAAATTTATCACAATACAGATATCAAAACTAGAACAGAAAATGGGTAAAATTCTGCAAGTTGGTCCGCCGCCCAACGCAGGGAAAAATAAGAAAACCCTAAAAAAATTTTCCTTTACAATAATTGAAAGATATTAAAATTTACAACTGAAATTCGAAGATAATAAACAATAATCTTACTGAAAAATCTGCGACCCGATTCTGGTCAGATGATCGTGAAGAACATGGAAAGGAGTTTGCTTAGGTTTCGAGAGTTGAGAGAGAGAGAGAGAGGAGAGAGAACGTGAGGGGTTCATGTTGTAAATATGAGGGCTCAATTGCACCTGACGTGTAACGATATGATTGGTGAAACTGCAGAACTAAAAGTCAACTTTATGTTTCCAAATACGTATTTTGTGACACGTGGCCCACGGGCTGAACCACGGCTCGGAGGATCATCGCTCAACGAATTCAAAAAATACAGGCCAGACCGGTTCAGGACGGGTTGAACCGGGTTCAGTTAGACCGCTTGTCCTTCAAACTTTTTAACATTCTCCGACAAAAGTGTTGGGGCAAAAATGGCGATAGTTTTGTTTCGTAGCTTCTCCAGGGCTTCTTCTATCTTCAGACGCTTAATTCCTAACCCTTTCTCTCTCAGGTATGCTATATATATATATATATATATAAACAATATACATAGGTGTATATATGTGTGTGTGTTCAGTTCGTCCATATGTGTGTGTGTTCGGTTCGTCTTTTGCTTGACATGTTTAATTTTCGTTTTCTTTATACTTTCCGAGAAGTTTTCCCTCCATCCAAACACTTAAACTATGACTAAGCCCGTAAAAACTAAAACCCATTTCTGGGTTTTAGTGAATTTGAATTTGTTCTTCGTTTTGTTTATTCATCCGCATAATTCACTTACTGTTTGGTTACTTTTCTAAAATAGTCTTGGATTTAATTTCGTTAGATATTTTATTTCATTTGTAATATCTGTTTTGGATTATTATTTGTATCAGGTTGAATTAGTCTAGCTAATTGGTTTAAATTTTTTCCGTTTGTTCCTTCATTTGGTGGAAGTGGTAATGCTGAATCGAGTGTATATACAGAAGTTTGAAATACTTGAAGGGTTTAGGAGGTTTGTGTTTCCCGAAAACCTTATAATGAAGGTCGAGGCTCCATCGAATGAGCCAACTAACTGCTTTTTTAACTTTAGTAGTTACGGATTCGTAGCGCATACTGGATAACATAAGCTTCTTCCCCGCCAATTTTCGTCCAGGTCGGTTTCCCCGGTGCAGCAAGCATCTATTTTCTGGCAATCTAAAGACCTGATTCATCCCGTCCCATCTAACCCATTATGGTTTTGGAGAAATTTGAGCCATGGTTCGGTGAATCTGGTGATATCACAAGGGAAGCCCAAGTTCGAAACGCACGGGGTGGATCCTCCGAAGAAGGAGAAGTGGCTGACAAAGAAGAGATTGAAGCTGCGGCGGAAGAGAGAGAAGCAGAAGAGAAAAGCAGCGAATAAGAGAGACCCTCGTAGGCTTAATGTCAAGGGTAAGAAGAAAAAGTTTGCCAATGCGGAAGAGAGAATCAAGTACAAGCTTGAAAAGGTGGGTCTAAGTTGAATCATTTCTTAGCAACAATATAATGAGGAGAGAAACACTTTCTCCATCATAATTGATGTTTTAAAAGACTCAAAACTTTGAGTAAACGCAACTGCTAATTTTTAGGGCTGTTTTCACTTATGATTCCGAACTTCAATTTGTGGCGTCCTTCAGTAAACTTAGAAATATTCTCAGTGTTTGCCTAATGATATATATGCACATTCTGCCAATTGTTTTGACTGGGAGATGAGGGATAGATAGCGAAGATTTCTGCCGAAAATTTGACAGAAAGTGATCGATGTCCAAAAACAATAATGAAATGACACCAAAGTTAACGAACTAAGACAAACTCCTAAGTTAGGAACTGTGGATGTAACAATTGAACCACTGTTGCAAAGTAAGATGACCTTATAGTTTGGAAACTTTAGTGAGATTGTTCCATGTTGTGAACTAGTGTGGTTATAGAGTTGCAGTTTAGTGTATGGTTTTCCTAACATCAACGTATAAATATTGACATGATATTTCCTTTATTTTTGAGTTGTTGGAGATCTCAAGGCTTGTTGATTATGTTCTTGTGGCAACTACAAATTTCAACATACTATTGAGTTTGTGTTCTCTTTACACACCCAAAGAGCTGTCCGTATTTAACATTGTCCCAAATGACACCATAATCTTCCTTGCTGCCCTCAAAAGTTCTACGGTTTCTCTCCAACCAAACCCCCCATAGAAATGCTTAAGCTGCAACCATTCCTAAATGTCTTTTCCTATTACCAAACCTGTGCCAGAAAGCTGTGATAGCAAGTTCCTTAAGACACCAAGGGAGGGAGTAGCAAGGCTATTTGATTGTGGAGGTGTTTAATGCTCACTATTTTATGGGCCATTTGGCTTGAGAGGAATTCTTGAATTTTTGAAGGCAAATTTCAGAGCAGAATATTTCGATGGAATGGGGCTCTCTCTCTATCTTTCTTTCTTTCTTTCTTTCTTTTTTAAATAAATTTTTTGGCATTAGAGTAGAGTAGTTTCTACTTTCTACTTGGTTTAGACCTTCTTTTCTGTTTTTTTCTTTTTCCTCTATTAAAACAAGATGATATCTTTCCACAGTGGTTCTGGAGAGATCAGACTAGGCTGATTATATATTTTCCTTAGGCTCTCGACTGGTGTAAGAAGATGGGATTGGTTATGGCAATGGAGGATTTCATATCAAACTGATTATAGATAAGAGAACAATACTTTTTTAATCAGCAATTTTTCCTTTATTTTTTCAGTTATTCTTATTAGTTAGTGGCAAACCTAGGGGGAAATTCAGTGCTTCTAAGCGATAGAGATCCCTTGTTCTCGTTTCATTTTACCGCGGTGGTAGACATGTTGCGTACAATGAAGCAAGGGACTGTTGCAATATAGTAAGGGATAGTATCATACCTTGGAAGTACATTTCATAAGGTCATTTCAAGTTCTTATCACCAATCTTGTAGTAGTATGAGGTCCGATTCTCCCCCTACAAGGAAATATGGAGAGAAAACTTGTTCCAGCTTTAATTCTCTGGTTAAAAGTTAGATTCTGGTAAAATAATTGGAGTGTCATTTAAAACAACTTTTGACGCATGTGCCAGGCGTGCTTTAACTCGAGGTGGTGAAAGCACGCCCCGAGGTGCATGTCCGTTACTCATGGATTGAGGCGTACAAATTGAGCCAAGTCATGCACCTTAATGGATAGATTCATGTGACTCGAGGCTTTTAGGAACTGAGGCATTTCAGTTGAAGAGAGTTTTCAGCTGTTTTGAGAAAAAGACTGGGTGTCCCCAATTTTGATATTATCAAAACACCGAGGTACTTCCATATTAATGGAGAAAATACAGTTTATCAGGATGATAATTACCCTTTTCTTATTCCCTGCAGACTTCTTTTCAAAACCGTTTTTTAATTGTAGGACCAGATAAATATCTATGGTTTCTTCAGGCAACTCTTCTTTGAAATTATGGCTACGTAATTCCTATTTTTATCTTTCTCAGGCCAAAATTAAGGAAGCTTTGCTGATTGAAAGACTTAAGCGGTATGAAGTTCCAAAAGTACAAGGTCCTGTTGTAGAACCAGTCAACCTGACTGGAGAGGAACGATTCTATATGAAGAAAATGGCTCAAAAGAAGTCTAATTATGTACCGATCGGCAGAAGAGGAATTTTTGGAGGTGTAATTCTAAATATGTATATGCACTGGAAAAAACATGAAACCGTGAAGGTCATTTGCAATTCCTCTAAACCTGGCCAAGTTCACGAGTATGCACAAGAAATTGCCAGACTAAGTGGCGGGATCCCAATTCAGATAATTGGAAATGACACCATTATATTCTATCGAGGAAGAAATTATGTGCAGCCAGAGGTTATGTCACCCATAGATACGCTGTCCAAGAAAAGGGTGAGGTTACTAACTGGCAACTTCTAAAATGCTTCAATTCAGTACAAATCAGTTAGCTTATTTCTAATTATGGCTTTTATCCATTCGGAATTTTCATTGTTTTCATTCACAAGTAGTTGTTACATAAAATGCTCACTAGCTGAATGCACATTCTACTTGGACCAATATGCTTTGAGATTTTTCAAATAACTATTGCTAATGGAGGTCATAATCCTATATTAAGCACTTATGATCGGCATAATTATAAGGTTTAGAGTGATTTAATTTCATTATTCCTTGATGTAGTCGTAAAAGCATCAAATATTGATTGCCGAGTAAAGCCACCAAAGTGGAAAGGACCATTGATGGTTTAGTATTGATAATGTGGACCACCTGACCCAATCGTGATCTGTTGTTACAAACCACCATGTGATGTTGCGACCAACCAACCGAAATATATTTAGTTATTGAGATGCCTTGGCAAGATTAGTGGCACCAGAGAAGCATGCTGTCATGCTCTACTTTCCAAATTGGAACTATAAAATATGCAACTGTCCGTTTCGACACTGCAAGAACCACACTTCCTTAACAAGGAAAATGATGTGCTTGTCGAGACAGCTTCAAGGATATTTTGTCTTGCATGTGTACCCATTTTGTGTCGTGTTGTTTTTGTTTTCTTTTTGCTTCAGAAAACGTTTTCCCCTTGTCCTCGCATCACAAGTTAACTTTTCGGCTTTGTGTTCCCAGGCTTTGGAAAAATCAAAGTACGAGCAATCACTTGAGTCCGTACGACAATTCATTTCCATCGCTGAGAAGGAACTGGAGCTATATCACAGCCACATTGCACTTTATGGTGACCCAAATGATAGGAATACCATTTTGATCTTGCACGGTTCAAGAAAAGGCACCACGGAATCAGGGAAACCTAAAGAATTAGAAAAGTGTGCAAGTGATTGCGTTTCCACAGGTGTAATAGAGATGGAAGCTGATTCCTTGGAATCGGAACTCTTCGAGACAGAGACCAATGATGCTGATAACTTTTCGGATGGGAGCTTATCCGTAAGTGAATCCGATTCTGAACTTGACAACCATTTTGGTTCCGGTTCTGATCATGAGGAAAGCTCCACCGAGACGGAAGAGAGTTCCACCATGCAAGTTCAGTCATCCATTTCTTTAAAGGAATGTGACCTTGACAATCAAAGATACTGCTAAAATATTTATTATTTTTTCTCCTCCTATTCAATCTAGTTTTTCATCACTTCACTTTTCCCCTCCATATTTGGATTGCCCAGCTAAAAATTCCCCATGACCTTGCACTTTTTCTAGTTTATTGATTTTTTTTTTAAATGATAAATTTAAAAATAAAAATTTGTGCTTTCCCTCCCTTTCTTCTATAATATCGTTAAATCAATAGTTGATGAGTATCTAATAAGTGATCAATTATTGTAACGATATTAATTATGTAATATAATTATTTTGAGACTCCCACAACGTAAAAATAAATAAATAAAAAATAAAATAAATAAAAAATAAACACTTACCAAAACTCCAATAACCGCCCTTCCCAAAAAAAAAATCCTAACAAACCTCCAGTATCCGAATCATAGTCTTAATCATGACAAAACCAAACAGAGATAATTCAAGACAACGATCAAAACTGTAGTAGTCGTAAGGTTCAATAAAGACAACTATATAGATATTTTTGTGAAACATTAGGAGGGTTTCCCTTTTTCTCTTTCCGTCTTTTTCATATTCTCAAATACTAGGATTTCCATTTGGGTGAGACTTCCGCCGCTGTGGTGGCTGGCGAGGGTGATCGGCAGTTCGGTGGTATTGATAGGGATGGAGTCAGATGGTCCTAGTTGGGAGTTTTTCGACCATATCTAACCTAATGAGCTTCCGGCGGGTAGCAAGGCCTTCATGATCCGTTGGTTAGTGCCGCAATCTCTTACTTCTAATTGAGCCAATTGATTTCCCTTGAGTTTTGATGTGTGGCGGAGTGATTGTTCCGTGGGGGGCAAGAATTTGATGGTCAATGTTATTTTATATTCGTACTTTGTCTTTGAGTTTTAGTTTTAATTTTTTAATAAAGGAGGTAGTTCCCCAACTCCGGTTTATTTGTGTATGTGTGTTCCGCTTGAGTTGTTTTCTAGCAGTATATGTCTATTAATTCCGTTAATACTATGGTTAGGCGAAGTTTATTATAGTCTCTGTATTGTGAGTAACTGTTTCTCGATCGATCGGAATATTTCATTGATTGTAGATTTTTTTTTTTAAATGAGCTTTATACATGTTCGATTATAGGATTGTCGAGAAAGGAAGTCTCGGCTTATGTGCTCATCACTAAGCTTCATCAGATTTTACTGATGAAATCGATCTTAATCGAGGGTTGTGTCTCTTGTACCATAAGATTATTTTATTTTTGATATTAGTGTTTGTATCCAATTTTAATTTGAATGATAATTTCTCTTTCAAAAAAAATAATAAAGATAATCATATGGCTACTTTTGCGGTTTGCCTATATACTTATCATTATCTTTGTTGTTATTATTGCCATTATTAAAGATAATTTATTTTATTTACTAAATATCACAGTTTCACAAATTCATAATTTGAGACAAAAATATATGTTTGCATTCGTTATATTTACTTAAAGAGTGATTTTATTTGCACCCACAAAAGTTATGAATGTCCCTACCAAATCATAAACCATCTTTATTACCATTTTATCCTATAATTACAATAAAACCAATTAAAAGTACATCTTTATACACCCCATATTAAATATAAACAAATAAAGCATGTTTTTGAAAAAAATAAGAAAACACACCCCACATTTACTATAACTAGGATATATGCCCATGTTAATTTTGTAAGTTTTTAGTGATAATGAAAATTTTTAAATAAAAATGTTTTTGAAAAAAATAATTTTAACATAAATAAATCATAAACAAAAAGTATTTTCACAAGATATAGTTAAAAAAGGAACATCTGTGGTAGAGTCCTTATGAGGAGCACTATCGTAGAGCTCATTTTTTTAGCTATATGATAAAAATTCAAAGGCCCTGTGACTAAGATACATTAGGTGTAACGTAGATTTGGTTGTATTTGATAACTCATTAAAAAAAGAAATTAAAAAAAAAGATAACCTTATTTATGGGCACAACGTCACCAGAGAGGGGTCCTTATCATCGATTTTTGGGTCGGGGGGACTCACACAATCTGCCGCGGAGTGGGGGGGCTCGTCACCAGGGTCGGGGGGAAGGGCGCACAGATCTAGTACATGCTAGGGGAGGGGTGGTCGTCCCCGGCATCAGGGGGAGGGGCACACGGATCTGGTGTGGGCTGGGGGAGAGAGGTGGTCATTGCCGGTGTCGGGGGGAAAGGGACGCACGGTCTGGTGCTGGCTAGGGGGAGGGGCGGTCGTCACCAGTGCCAGGGGGGAAGGGGGCATGGGTCCTCGGGGGGCTCATTGTCCAGCGGAAAGGAGGGCCTTGAGGAGGTAGGGGGGCTTGTCAATGGAACGGGGTTGCCGGTGTTTTTCTTTTTAAAATTTCTTTCAATTTTTTTTAATCTTTTAGCATATAATTCCATAAACTAGGGTACATCATAACTTTTATACACAAGTATCTAAGTCATTGAAATTAATCTAACGGTCTATAAAATGAGCTTTATCGGTATGATATATAAAAAGAACTATACCCCAATCTTTCTCAGTTAAAAATATAAGACTGAAAGTGATTACAGATATAGTCTACATATAATTTCATACTTAATTCGACTACAAGATGTAAAGTTCGATCCCCCTATCCTCAAATAAAAATTATATATATAAGACTTAAAGAAACAAATAAATTAGAAAGAAAAAATTAAAAGGAAAAAGGTAATGATATATTTGAGAATATTATTTTAATAAGAACAAATTAAAAGGAAAAAGAGTAAGATCAAAATAAATGGAGAAAACAAAATGAAATTATTATATAGAAAAATTAACTATGGTATTTTTTTAATAAGAAAAAATGTTTAAATAGAGAAGAACAAAAAAAAAAGGAAAAAGAAAAAAGATATATGATAATTAAAATGAAGAGGCTGTGGTAGAGTCTCTTTCAGAAACCCTTTAGGTAAAGTTCTTTTTTAGACCGTTAAGATTTAATCGAACGATTCAAATGTTGATGGTATACGATATTTGTCCCTGCCATCAGCGACGGACGCCGGCAACTCATCCCCTACACCGGCGACCCAACTCCGGCCCCCAGCCCCGGATGCCTGCTTTCGATAGCCGGCGATCCCATTTTCTCTCTCTTCCCCTTTCTTTCTCTTCTCTTCTCTCTCTTCCCCTTTCCTTCTCTTCCCCTCCCTCCCGCCGGCCCCCACCCCCAGCCAACTTTTCCGGCCGCCGACGACCCAATTTCTATCTCTTCCCCTTTCTCTCTCTTCTCTTTTATCTCTTCCCCTCTCTCTTCCCCACCCCGGCTGCCCCCATTCCCCCCTCCTCCCCCGCCGGCCCCCAGCCCGGTGAGCCCCCACCTCCAGCACCCCCTCCCCCGGCCTCCCCCCACCCCCAGCCCTCGCCCCGCGTCCCTGCCCCTCGCCCAATCACGAAATCGCGATTTCACGATTTCGCCTCGCGCAATCGCGAAATCGCGATTGGGAGAGGGGCGGGGGCACTGGGCGAAGGGCGGGGGGTGGGGGAGGCCGGGGGAGGGGGTGCCGGAGGTGGGGGGCTCACCGGGCTGGAGGCCGGCAGGGAAGGGGGGGACTGGGGGCAGCCGGGGTGGGGAAGAGAGAGATAGGTGAAGAGAGAGAGGGGAAGAGAGAGAGGTGAAGAGAGAGAAAGGGGAAGAGAAGTGGGGGGTCGTCGGGGGGGGGTGCCAGGAGAGGGTGACGGCCGGGGGGAGGGGGTCGTCGGGGTGGGGGAGGCCGGGGGAGGGGGCGGGGCCGAGGGGCTAGCTGGGGGCCGGGGGTGGGGTCGGCGGGAGGGAGGGGAAGAGAGAGAAAGGGGAAGAGAGAGAAAATAGGATCACCGGCGACCGACGGCTGGCGTCCGGGGCTGGGGGCCGGAGGTGGCCGGAGTTGGGTCGCCGGCGTTGAGGATGAGTCGCCGGCGGCGGGGAGATTGCCGGCGACGGAGAAGATTTTGGGTGGGAATGATTATGTGAGGTTAGGTGTATGATAAATATCGTACACCATCAACATTTGAACCATTCAATTAAATCTTAACGGTTTAAAAAAAAAAGCTTTACCGATAGGATGTCTGGGAGAGGTTCTACCATAACCTCTCCCTAATTAAAATACGAAAAGTAAATAAAATACTAAAAGAGAAAAAAAAAAAAAGTAAAGAAAAAGATAAATGTCTCTATTTGATATTCAAGTTTAACTCTAATTAAATTGTATTTTTCATCTTAATTTTTGTTTTTTTTTTTTTGAAAAGTCAATAAAATTTATAACTAATTTTTGAAAAGTCAATCAACTCCAACTTAAAAAATTTTATCTCTAATTAACTTATCAAATAGAGATATAATATTTCACATAAAAAAGAGTTTAACAAAAAGCATTAAAAAATAGAGAAGAAAAAAAAAACAATAATAATAAGGCCAAAGGAGATAAAAAGCCAAACGGTGAAGAATGGAAAAGACAACGCTACCATTAAAAAAAAAAAAAAAAAAAAAAAAAAAGGGTGGGGAGTTACACAATGAGGTAATTTTTTTACCCCATCATAGGGTCATTTTTTGACCATTAGATTGGCAAGATCGAAAAGATGCACCAAAAAATAATAAAACCGAACACATCTTATTCTCTTTTACAAAAGATGTCGAAAATAAATAAATAAATAAAATTAAAAAACCATCCACTGGCAGCCCCTCTTCCAACTTCATCTTCCCAACTCCAGATTAGGAAAGCTCATTAATAGGGCTTTTGTCCATGACATCTATTATCATGTTGAATTTTTATAGGATATTCATAATTAAAATTAATATTGAAATTCTGTTTTACTTTTTTAATTATTTTATCATTAAAGTTTTTATTATTTCATCTTAATTAAACATTGTTTATGAAATCCTCCATGAATAGAGAATCATTCAATAAATAAATTATAAAACGATCGAAATCTTTTATTGTTTAATCAAGTCCAGAATGATTCTTTTAGATAATATCATTGACTTTTGTGAAAGAGTTATGGATTTTATATCTATGAATAGCGTTATCATCCTTTATGCAACACATCTCTAATTTATCCGGTAAAAGTTATCATTCCTGTGGTGCCATTTGATAAATCAAAAGATACATCACACAGATGTACAATCATTTATCCACTCAAGATTAAGATGTATACAAGAATATATATCAAATTGAATTGATTTATCTTAAACAAAAATATTATATAAATCAATATCATTATAGATCCAGTCCAATACATATGATAAATCCCTAGGTCATATATCAATTATTTATCCACTCAAGATTAAAATGTCTACTAGAATATCTATCAAATTGAATTGATTTATCTTAATCAGCGTTATAACATAAATCAATATCACTTTAGATCTTATCCAATACATATGATAAACCAGTCATATATATCAATGTTTCTACTTAGAAAGCCTTATTCCAATAGTCAAGACAAACTATTCCATAAAAGTAAAAGTAGACGAACATTCTAGTCTTACTGAAATCAAAGTTCTCACATTTGCTTCACGATTACGGACTCTCAATTTAGATTATCACTTCAATATTATATCTTTCAACATATTTTCTTATGGATAATATTAAAGTTATTATACCGATAATCTTTGTGCTATTTGCTTATAATAAATCTATACTAATGAAAGTATCAAGTACATCTGATATATGAAATAGATAAATTAAAATTATTGATACATAAATGTCAAAAATCATGTACAAGTTTTTGTTTTAGGACACTAATCCTAACAAAAGAAAAAAAAAAAAAAAAGCGGAAAATATATTTCGATGCCTTAAACCGTTTGGTCTAGTGGTACCGGAGAGTTTGGATGGGGTCGGATTTTAGAAGGAAAATTGCAGTTGGAGCTTGTCTTGTAAATATATAAATATATAAATAAATAAATATATATATATATATATATATATTACTAAAAATTCTTTCATTATTGCTTAGATGCCTTCCACCATGGAGCAACGATCGGGTGCCTTTCTTGAAAGGCAGCTAATAGTTATGGTCTCCATTCCTTTTCATAACTTTAAACCAAGTTTAATTATATCACCGAATGTTTCCAGTTGATATTATTTGATTTTTATTTTATTTGATTTTTCTATTTCTTCAAAGTCTTTTTCAGTTTTCTTTTTTCTTTTTATTTTTATTTTTTTCAATTAATGATTAGTTTTTTGTTGGGCAAATGAAATACACTCTCTTTTTTTTTTTTCCCTTCCTTTCCTTTTTTCTTTCAGTTTTATTTTGGAATGGGGCAAGACATTTTCTACGTTTCTTCTTATCAAAGTGACTTAGATTCTACGCAGTCATAATTCATAAAATAATTAAATTTCGAATATCTATGTTATATTTTGATCTACCCAAAAACTATAAGCATATATTTATATTTGTAATTATAGAATTTATAAATTTTTTTAATATTATTCTAACATTTTTATATTGATTCCATCATAATATTTTTAGGTGTTATTTATTTTTTACATAAAGAGTTGTTAAGACATAATTGTATATAAAGTTATAACTAAGTCAACTAAAAATTATGAGTAAGTTACATAATTTTATAAATCACATATTAAAAAGTTACGGACTTGTCCTACTATTAGTCAAGAAAGTATTTAGATATATACATTTATTTTAATTAGAAAAATTCCTACTGAATTATAGATTTTATAATATTTTGCCATTCGAATTTCAAAACAAAATAGATGTTTCCTTTGATATTTATTCCGTTGATAAATTTAGTTCTTCTATTACTTTGATAGACGGAAATTAAATATATCAGATATTAAGCATAGTTTTCGAGATATTAATATATAATTATTATTTTATCCTTTATTTTAATGCACATTTTAAACTTTTAATTAAAACTATAAGAAATATAAAAATAACATGTTTAAAAAATAAAACATAAATAAACTTATACAGAAAGAATTTATTTGTCAATGAAATTAGATCGGTGGAAACGGATATTATGTATTTAAAATTAGTGGGGGAAGTGTTCTAAGATCTAAAGTCCATGAGAATTTTTGTAATTAACTTCCTTATGTGCACGTCACATGGATTTTTTCATAAAAAAAACTAACAACAGTTTAGAATAAACTTGTTATGATTTTAAAGTTCAAGAAAAATAAATGTTATATATATATATATATATTAAAAAATTTGATAGGTAAGATATTAGGACGGCTGTAATTCTAAGGGAATTTTGTAATTAGCTCTTAAACGAATATTAAAATAAGAATTACGAACAAATACATTCGCAGCTTTTATGACGTACGTGTTTCCGCTGGCAGCGCAGGTTCGTAACACTGCATGATTGACAGCACGCAGATTATTTGCTTTTATATTAGCGTAACATATAACTGATGCACTTTAGACACACAAACATGCAGATACAGTATATGTAGATATATACATATAGTTTTTTTCGTATGTATACGTACACATACACACGTACACATATACATAGTCACATTCAATCCAATGAAGTATGACAATGGAATTTTTACCCAAAAAAAAAAGTATGACATTTAATTAACCATGGTCAATATATATACAGATTGAGACAATATTATTGGAATCTAGATCAAGGAGGGAGTCAATTTTTTATTTTATATATAGGGTTACTACTAAGAACTTTTCTTCTTCTTCTTTTTTTTAATTTTTAATTTTTTTTTATTTCACCATTGTTACTTTTTGTTCAGGTTCTAACATTCGCCTTAATATATATGTATGTATGTATATATATATATATAAAGATATATATATTTGAAGTTAAACTACATGAATTTAAACTCTACTGATGGATTTAACTAAGTGTGAAATTACCACTAGGTTATATGTAATCAGATGGACATATTTTTCATGATCATTTACAAATTAAATTAATAATATATATATATATATATATTGAATATGGTATAATGCCAATGGCCACTTTTGCAACCTATACTATTTCGTGTTTCAGTAATGTAAATAATTACGTGAATAAAGATCAAAACTAATTCCCAGGAAAAGGATGTAAAAGTTCACATATAATTAATAATCACAAACGAGTTCAATTAAAATCTTATTAGTTATTGAAACTAACAATCTCTGAGAGCAATCAAAGATTTCTATGAAAGTGTAGAGAAAAAAAATGATAAAGAAAACGATAATAGATAATGAATATAAGATTATTCAGCGAAAAAAAAAAAAAGGTGGCTAGCGTGGAAGAATAGAATAGTATTGGAGATGGCGAATACAATGCTAAAAGAGAGGGCTAAGTAAGCAAACCAGTTAAATAACTCACATGGTAATGGGATATGTTCAAGAAAATATTTACATCTGAGAAGGAAAAAGAAAAAGAAAAAAAAAAAAAAAAGAAAAAGCATTTGATAGGGGTGGCGCATTTGAAAGTCTAAATTAATAGGGCATGGCTGTGGTAGAGACCCTATGAGGGTCTCTACCGGTAAAGCCTTTTTTTAGACCGTTAAGATTTAATCGAACGGTTCAAACGTTGATGGTGTACGATATTTATCATACACCTAACCTCACATAATCATTCCCACCCAAAGTCTTCTCCGTCGCCGACGATCTTCCCACCACCGGCGACGGACGCCGGCGACCCAACTCCCGCCACCTCTAGCCCCCAGCCCCGGACGCCAGCCGTCGGTCACCGGCGACCCCATTTTTTCTCTCTTCCCCTTTCTCTCTCTTCCCCTCCCTCCCGCCGGCCCCCACCCCCGGCCTCCCCCCACCCCTGACGACCCCCTTCCCCCGACCGCCACCCTCCTCCGGCCTCCCCCCCCCCCCGACAACCCCCTCTCTCTTCCCCTTTCTCTCTCTTCTCTTCTCTTTCTCTCTTCCCCTCTCTCCTTTCTCTCTCTTCCCCTCCCTCCTGCTGGCCCCACCCCCGGCCTCCCCCCACCCCCGACGACCCCTCTCCCCCCGGCCGCCACCCTCCCCGGCCTCCCCCCGACGACCCCCCTCTCTCTTCCCCTTTCTCTCTCTTCTCTTCTCTCTCTCTCTTCCCCTCTCTCTCTCTTCCCCTCCCTCCCACCGGCCCCCACCCCCGGCCTTCCCCCACCCTAGACGACCCCCTCCCCTGGCCGCCACCCTCCCCGGTGCCCCCATCTCCCTCTGCCTCTCTCTTCTCGCGAGAATCGCGATTTCGCGAGAAGATAGAGGCAGAGAAGAGAGGCAAAGGGGGATGGGGGAGCCGGGGAGGGTGGCGGCCGGGGGAGGGGTCGTCGGGGTGGGGGAGGTCGGGGAGGGGGCGGGCTGGGGGGCTGGCTGGGGACCGGGGGTGGGGCCGACGAGAGGGAGGGGAAGAGAGAGGGGGTCGTCGGGGGGGGGGGGGGGAGGCCAGGGGAGGGTGGCGGCCGGGGGAGGGGGGTCGTCGGGGGTGGGGGAGGCCGAGGGTGGGGACCGGTGGGAGGGAGGGGAAGAGAGAGAAAGGAGAAGAGAGAGAAAGAAGAGAAGAGAGAGAAAGGGGAAGAGAGAGAAAATGGGGTCGTCGATGGCCGGCGTCCAGGGCTGGGGGCCAGAGGTGGCCGGAGTTGGGTCGCCAGCGTCGGGGATGATTCGCCGGCGTCCGTCGCCGGCGGCTGGAAGATCGCCGGCGATAGAGAAGACTTTGGGTGGGAATGATTATGTGAGGTTAGGTGTATGATAAATATCGTACACCATCAACGTTTGAACCGTTCAATTAAATCTTAACGGTCTAAAAAAAGATTTTACTGGTAGAGACTCTCAGACCCTCAGAGAGTCTCTACCACAACCATGCCCAAATTAATATATGTGGGGGCAAAAAAAATTAAAACTGCAAAAAATTAAGTAGGGTCACATGCCTTCACTTGTCTCTACACAGTAATAGGCTACGTAAGCAAAGTATTAACACATTCTTATTAGGTCCCTGCAAGATTTTTTTTTTTTTTTGGTTGAGAGAGACCAATCTTGAAACACAAATCAATGAAGGAATCACGCACAAGCGGTTTGTTGAGTGTATATATAAGTTGATATGCTGAGAAGAAATGTGAAATATGGAGTTCTCCACTCTGTATTCGATCTATCACGAAGAAAATGAAAATCAATTGGTAATATATGTTTTATGTGCGAGCGAAAGATTAGATAAATAACGCTAATGTTGTCACAACAGATGACCGGTTTGCAAGAGGATTGAACAACAATTAGGAGAGAAACTTGAATTTATTTTATAATTCTATGTATAGTACGTATAGTTATATATATGCAAAATGTATGCAATTGAGGTTAGCTGATCAGTTGATCCTTTTTAATAGGTGTGCGTTATTTTTAATGTATGTCATGTGACACAACTATATATATATATATATATATATATTAGAGAATCTTAAATGATGAAGTTGCAAGAGAATCATACCCAAAACTCTATGTAAATAAAACTTGATTACTTCTATACTTTGAGCACATATTAATTAACTTTCTTTGCCCATACTTCAGGTCTAACAATATATATGTATATATATATATACACACAAGCATATCTCCTTTGGAGTTGAGCGTACATGAGGGTAGGTCTTGCTAGCTTACAGTAAAATTAAGAATAAGTTCCAAAGCTTTGATTTATCCTTTCTTTCAATCATATCAATATTATTCTTATCATGAATACAGGAACGTTCTTTTCTTGATTCTGTCCGTCAAAGTAGGGGATTATGGGCAAAAAGAAGACAATTGGCATGGGGTGTTTCATTCTAGCTTAGCGGATTATAATTATTAATAATGCTAAAAACAAATGAGAATTTCCTTTAAATTTGCTTGACTCGTGTGCCCTTAAATCCTATATATTTAATCACTTATAAGTACATGTTTACGTACAAAAAATTTACCCAAAACAAAAATTATGTACAAAAAAACTCCTTCCCTTTAAATTCACCGAAAGGTTCTTCTCTTGTACTGAAGATAAATATTTACATAATTTTATTTCATTATAGAAATATTCAATTACCAAACGGATTACCAAACATCCTTTTAACTTAGATTTCTTAAAAAAAAAAAAAAAAAAGTTGGGTCTGCATTTTCTGGGTGACCACCAAAATTCTTATATGAGTTTACTCATTTCCACCATCGTCAAGAAAATATTGATCACATCATACCTTTCATATTTTGGAAGATAATTTTCATTTTAGATAATTGATGTCTAACCAACTAAAATATATCACATCATGAAATAGATTTAGATATTAAAACATAGAATAATCTATTAAAAATTAATATTTTAATATAGTAAAATTTTGTGATTTGTTACTCATCATTTTGAAGGCAGAAACTTACATAGCAGATACCAACCTCTTATATATTAAGGTCTAAAGTCCAATATCTCTAGTTTTAGAAACTAAAATTGAGATATACAAGACAAATTTAAAAATGATCTAACTACTTTTTAATTTCACTGAAAGCTTTTGTAAAAAGCACAAAAAATTCAACAAAACCACGATAGTAGAATAAATCCTTTGTTGGTTGCAAAAACAACTTAAAAGCAAATTCAAAGCTATAAAATGTAAAGTTTAAATCTCCCTATCTTAATTGAAAAAACAAAAAATAAAAATTCTTTTGCAGCAAAAACCACCAAAAATGCCTACCCGATGTTATTTAAAATGTAGAGTATATAGCTAGGTTAGGCACTTGACGAAAACAAGGGGATTTGATGGCCCACTAAATTAAACGGAATAAGAAACAACGGGGTTGGTGGACACTGGTTTAATATTTATAATAGTCCCTCAAAAAATAAAAAAAATGCAATTCCACTATTTTGTTATTATTATTCTAGTCGCTCGGTTGATTCCCTCAGAAAATGAACAATAATGGGGAAAGAAAAATCACTCATTGAAAAGAAGAAGCAAAAATATTTCTTTCTTGTCGTTAGGATGTCCCCAAGGCAAAAGGGTCCCACTGCAGGCAAGTTGATGAATGGTTAAAACTAGTAGTTGAAAGTTGATCAGAATATGGTTAAGACTAGAGAGATCACCTGATTGCCCCGTGACCAGGACTCTTATCCTCAAAACCATGGACTGGGGGAAAAAAAAAGTTGGAATGAAAAAAAAAATCACAAAAGAAAACAGTGTGTACATTTTGTGACTTCTTGTTTTCTTTTTGTTCCTGAATAAAGGAGACGGTTTTCTACTCTCTAAAAAAATTGTACTATTGTACGTCTTTTGATCTCAAATAATTGAAGTTTTTCATTAATTATGATACGATCGTGAAAGTACCATAGGTGTTCTCAGTTATTGATGTGCCTTTTTGGATTTTTATTGTGGGAATTTGATTATCATGTTGTATGTTTTATTAGAATTTAATGGTAGAGTTCTAAGTAATTTGGATAAGGTTCCTTATATTATAAGGTCATTTGGATCTATATTAAGGTTTGTATCTTCATGATTTAGAATATAATTGTTTTTTAATAAATTATGGTGTAAATAAATCTTTTAATAAAAAAACCAGCTTGTCAAAAAACAAAGTCATCTCAAGGGGATTCAAATCTTATGTTCAATTTTTAGTATCCCAAATAATATCTAATTAGTAATATTAAAGTTTAAAATACTTTATAACTGATTTTTTATACTCTAAAAACTAACTTCATTTAATATTGATGTGTCAAAATATAATTAGTTAAATAACATTTGAGATATCAAAATTAAACAAAAAACGATGGTTCCTCTCAAGGAGGGTGTCTAGGTCTTTGCCACTACGGGTGTTTGTGGGAAAGTTTCAGACGCGACGGAGGACATTGAGATTTGTGAGGTATGGTTTTGAGTTTTTACACGGAGGCCCCAAGCAAAAGAAAACTAAAATTATCCTTTTGTTTTCTTCTTAATTAAATTATCTTAGATCATGAGGAATACTAATAATGATACATAAAACTAGTAGTCACCATTATATTTGTGATAATGTTACAATGATAAAATTTGATTGGTTTTTTTAGTGCATAGGTTTGTGTGTAATAATGTGATATTTTTATTCTCTTTTATCTAGGTGTTGTATTTTTGTTTATTAATTCTACTAATGGAGGCGATTTTCTCACATTCCTTATTGGTTATTTATCCATCAAATCTAATTCTTGACAACGTATTGATCCCCTTATAATTGTTTTTATGTAGAGTTAGTTGTGATCTTAATACTATTAAGTATTGGCCCTTCATCAATCAGGAAATTCCATATATTGTCAAGGTTTTATTGAAAAGAGCCTTACATGTGTGCTAAGGTATATATATTATCGAACTTCAAACATACATTTTTTCTTTTAAACGTCATCAGACTTTACTGACAGATTTATTCTTATTAAAGGGTTTTGTCTCATGTGAACTGCAGGGTCATTTGTTAGGTTTGATTTTTTTGTATTTCCTTAATAAGTTTAATAAAATTTTTCCTATTAAAAAAAGGTTTAAAAAACCAATCAGTAAGTACTTGCAAGTTAATAAGTTAAATGATTAACTCATATCAAACAATGTCAATCAATAATTTACTTGTAAATTAATTGACTAACCTAGCAATCATTTTTATAGCCACTGGCCTTTCAATTAAGAAAAAAAAAAAATTCTTGCCATCTTCTAACATAAGTGTCAAAAACAATCATTTAACCTAACTAGTGTACTGCTTTTAAATTCAAAACTTGTGATTGTTTTTATTTTTGTTTTTGTTTTCGTAAATAACTTTGTTAACCGTAAACTACATATCATAGAATACAAGTAAATAAATAACATTTACCACAAGATAGCTCAATCCTTCCATTGTTATTAATTTTGAAATAGTAAAAACATTAACAAACTTTAAAAGATGTTTTTCAACTTAAATATAAAAACTCAAATTCAACATCTCATAACTGAATCAGGCGTGTAACTACCTTCTGGTGACTTAATATAGGATTTAGGGGCTTGTGTATAATGGCACAATTTTTTATTAGTTACCATTATTTTTTTTAATTACTTTTTAAGTGGAATGACCAACTAAATTTCAAAAAACAAATTAAAAATTAATTTCTTTGTTTTCTCCTCGTTAGTTAAGGCTCCTGTATAATGGGCCCCACATATTATTATTATTTTAATTATAACAACAATAGAGTAATTTATTTCAATGATCTCTGCACTCTTTAAGATGTGACACTTTAATCCCTATATTTTTTTGACTGTGTTGACCTTAAACTCTTTAAAAAGGTAACGGTTTGGTCCTTTCCGTCTGGTTCCATTAAAAGCCTTACGGAATGATCTCGTAAGAAGTACATTTTGTACTCGTTAAAGGGAATTACCCCTAAAACATGAAAATACCCTTAAAGAGAGAGAAAGAGTCCGACACCCTCCCCCCTCTCTTTCTCTCTCTTCCCTTCCCTTCCCTTCCTCTCTCATAGGTCTAACACCGGTCGTCTCCCCCCCCCCCTCATCTCCCAGATCCGACACCAGAGATCGAGAGACAATTTTTCTCTCTCGCCCTTCCTTTCCTTTCCTTCCCCCCACTCCCCCCCCCCCCCCCCAAAATAGATTCGACACTAGACTCCCCTAGATCCGACGTCGGATGCTGGATACCACCATTGTCTTCTCCGTCACTAGGCCCCTGCCTTCACCGACAAGTGGGAAGCCCCCTTCCCCCCAAACAACCCAGATTCGGGTTGGCTAGGAGTGCGAACTTTGTGGGGGGCAAACCGGGTCTGGGTTGTGTGGGGGGAGGGGGGCGTGTGTGGTCCTCAGTGAAGGTGGGGGCCAGCGACGGAGATGACTAAGGCGGTCTCCAACATCTAGCATTGGATTTTTGGGGGGGGGGGGGGGGGGAGGGGGGTGTGTGTCCAGTGTCGGATCTATTTGGGGGGGAGAGAGGGGAGGGAAGGGAAGGGCGAGAGAGAGAGACAATTTCTCAGTCTTTGGCATCGGATCTAAAGGGGGAGGGTGGGAAAGATGACCGATGTTCGACATCAGCTTCGAACCTGTGGGAGAGAGGGAGGGAGGGGAAGGGAGAAGAGAGAGAGAGGTTCTCTCTTTTCAAATTTTTTTTTTAATTGATATGAATAAGGTTTTTTTTTTTTAGGAGTATTTTCCTTCAAAATGTTACTTCTCACGTAACCATTATGTGAGTTTTTTAACAGAATTAGACAGAAAGGATCAAACCGTCACATTTTTAGAAAGTTTAAGGTTAGTAGGGCCAATAAAATAAAAAACAAAAAAAAAAGAGAAATAAATCAAATTTTCATTATTTTTTGATATTCAGCAATAATTATCTTTTGATTTTTTTCACAAAAAAATAGCTTTTAATTAATGCTTTCCAAAAAAAATCAAAATTTATCAAATGCCCATAAAAAATTATCAAATATGTCAAATTATCCATTAAGAAAGTTAACAAATTAAATGTAAATCGGATTATGATAATTTTTTGGAGCCGAGGATTATGGTAATTTCGATATGCAGTATATTCTTTTTAACGCAATAAATTTTGATATATTAAAATATAAGTTTATGGAAAATATTAATATAAAAGATAACTATTAAAAAAATAAAAAAAGATAATTGTTTCCTTTTAATCTTCAAAAAGCTCGTAATCTAATACAGACTATTTTTCTCCCTATAAATGCCGTCCAAATCCACTACATCTTCCTCCTCTCTACTTTATCAACTTTCCCGATCTCCTTCTCTCTCCTCTTTCTCTCTCTAGAAATCCCCTTCCCTATTCAATGGCAGCCAATGGTGTTCCCTCCACAGGCAAGGGCCTAATCGTCAGCTTCGGCGAGATGCTGATCGACTTCGTCCCCACCGTCTCCGGCGTCTCCCTCGCCGAGGCTCCCGGCTTCCTCAAGGCCCCCGGCGGCGCCCCCGCCAACGTGGCGATCGCCGTCGCCAGGCTTGGGGGAAACGCCGCCTTCGTCGGTAAGCTCGGCGATGACGAGTTCGGCCACATGCTCGCCGGAATCCTCAAGGAGAACGGCGTCTCCGCCGCCGGCATCAACTTTGACCAGGGAGCTCGCACCGCCCTCGCCTTCGTCACCCTCCGCGCCGACGGCGAGCGCGAGTTCATGTTCTACCGGAACCCTAGCGCCGACATGCTCCTCCGCCCCGACGAGCTCAACCTCGAACTCATCAAATCCGTACGATCTCTCTCTTTCCCTCTCTCTCTCTCAATATATATATATCTATACAAATGCAGAGTTTCCTTTTCTGAGAAAAAAAAAAAAAGAAAAAGAAAAAGAAAGGAAAAAGAAAAGAGTTTCCATGTTTGTTGTACTTTTCTTTCTCGATGTGATTTTTTTCCTGGAAATTTCTCTGGCGTCACTGTGCGGTCACGGGGTGAAAGTGGGTCCCTTAATCTTGATAGGTAGATCTAGGAAAATCAATTGCGAAAAATCATGTCATCTGATTCTGGATCTTGTTCTATATTTTTTGTTCAATTTTTTATTATTGTTTTTTTTTTAATTTTTATATTATGGTTTCGGTCGTTGGTGTTTCTTGTAGTTCTTCGACTGTGTTGTGTTTGATGGAACCACACGCTTATCCGAGCGTGTGGGACTGTCAGTTTCGTGAAAAACTGTGCCTTGGAGCTGTAAAGGCCAAAAAAAACAGAGAAAAGAAAGCCTTGTGCTTTGAAGTCTGAGTTTACGGCGTTTTGTTGATCTGACACCACTTTTTTTTGTTCAAATCCGATTATTTTTTCACTTTTGACTAAGAAGCCCACGCGCCTTGCCGGTCTCCACTCGCGCGAGTGGCTTTCGGCGGCGTTGGTTAAGCTTTCGTCGCCGTGTCGGCTGGCGGATTTTTTTTATTTAAAATTTTGATTAATTTTAGATTGTGTTATTTTTTGCTGTGGATTAGTTTCTGTTGTTTTTTTTTAATTTAATTTAATTTAATTTAATTTTATAATATAGATTGTGGTATTATTTTGACAAATAAGTTGATTGGGGTATTTTGATTAGTCTTATATGCTTAATGTTGTTGTGGCGTTTTCTTTTCTTGTATGCATGAAACGGCCACTCGTTAAGTCATATATTGTTACTGTTATTCTTAATTTTTTAGAGGAATTGTTTATTCAATCTTATCACATTTGCATGAACTTTTGAGTTTGGTGCCCGTGCTGTGTGAGTCGCGCCTATCTATTCTCTCACCAGCAGTAGTCAAATTTTTTTTTTTAATTTTAAAAAAGAAATACAAGGAAAAGCTAATAGATATTTATAAATAAATGAACTTGATAAATTTGTCCAGATTCTTCAACAAAGAATAATTAATCTATATATATATATTTTTAGAGAAGTATTTTTCGATATTTATAATTGTTTAGTTTGTGGGTCATCATGAAAGTCACGTTTAATGCAAGTTGACATTTAATAAATGTAATTAAGTAGAATAAATTAATGGGCCACTTAGACTCCACGCCAACGAATACTCCGATCTCATCAATCACGCGCACTTAATTCCTAATCCATAAGTCTAATCTCCCAAATATCATTGCTGACTTTTTCAATTTCCCCATTAAGAAATTACGAATGTCCCTCACTCCGGTCCACACCGGACCGGCCTGTATATATTTCGTTAAATCTTACCTATTTTTTATTTTTAAATAATTGTTGGAAAAAAAAATCGTTAAATCTTATGTTATATTTGTATGTTTCTTAAAAGAAAGAAAATAATTTGTGGATGTCGTTTATGGTTATAGGCGAAGGTGTTCCACTACGGGTCCATCAGCTTGATAGTGGAGCCATGCAGATCGGCGCACATAAAGGCAATGGAGGCTGCAAAGGAGGCCGGAGCTCTGCTCTCGTACGACCCAAACCTGAGACTTCCACTGTGGCCGTCGGCCGAGGAGGCGCGTGAGCAGATCCTCAGCATCTGGGACAAGGCTGAGGTGATCAAGGTCAGCGACGTCGAGCTCGAGTTCCTCACCGGCAGCAACAAGATCGACGACGAGACCGCCTTGTCGCTCTGGCACGACAACCTCAAGCTCCTCCTCGTCACCCTTGGCGAGCACGGCTGCAAATACTACACCAAGGTAAAAATATTAATTAATTAATTAATTAATCAATTTTGACGTTACGAATAATAAAAAAGATTTAACATGCAGTTTCTTTTTTGTTTTTGTTTTTGTTTTTATTTTGTCTTTCTTTGTTGTTGAGAAGAATCTGTGGCAATTAAATCGGATGGGTGGGTGGGTGGGTTTTTTCTTTAAGAAAAGGTGAGTGAAAACTGCTGACAAGTATTGGCTGTCAAACAGCGCATGCCGACAATGGAGGTTGGAAATGTAGGGCCCTTTTCTGATATTTAGGCGTTGTGCTGTTGTTTTTTCTCTTTTGGTGTGGGGTTGATCATCACAAAGTACGTAGATTTTAAGGGTTTGGTTATACATGGAAGCGCACACACACACACACATATGAGATTGGCTGTCATGCTTTGATTTTGATTTTGCAACTTGGGGTCGATCGAAATATAGTTTGGAAGACGAAATTACCTATGTGGTCAAGGGTTAGTGTTTTTTGTTTTGTTTTTTTGTTTTTTTTTTTCCAAATTTATTAAACGTAATACTGCAAATAAAAAAATAATAATAATACGTATATGAGATTGGCTGTCATGATTTTGAATTTTCAACTTGGGGTGAATCGGAATATTTTTGGGAAAAGATGAAACTACCTATATGTAGTCGAAGGTTTTTGAATTTTTATATTTTTATTTGTTTACTTTCAAATTGAGGGCTATACAACATAATGTTATTAGGCATAATTAAAGGGTACATATAGGAGATTGGCTATCATGCTTTGATTTTGATTCTAATTTTGCAACTTGGGGTCGATGGAACTATGTAGTTTTGTAGGACGAAATTACCTACGTGGTCAAGGGGTTGGTTTTATTTATTATTTATTATTTTAATTTTGATTTCCTAATTGAGGGTTATTTAAAGGAACTGTACTATTGTCTTATTTGTAACGTCTTATTTGGTTGACTTAAGTTGCCAATGGATTTAGCTAAAGTTGTGACAAGTACGTACAAAATTAGAACATAAAATGCTATTAGATAGACAGACAGAACACGATTGATTAACATATAGAAGGAAACATTTGTCTAATAAACCTTGCTTAACGCGCTTTCGTTGTTACAGGATTTCCATGGGTCAGTTGCTGCATTTCATGTCAACACAGTGGACACCACTGGCGCTGGTGATTCATTTGTCGGTGCATTGTTGGCCAAGATTGTTGATGATCAGTCCATTATTCAGGTATGTTTCTCATTTCCTTCAACTATACCTCTCTTTTTTTCTTTGTGGTTATAAAATATTTGTACTACCCACCCTCTCTTTTAAAACCAATCATACACATCAAAAAAAGGTCTTTATCTTAAATATAACGAATGACCGTTTTGTTCCCCTTTTTATTTTTT
Source organism: Ficus hispida (assembly GCA_025413025.1). NCBI lineage: Eukaryota > Viridiplantae > Streptophyta > Magnoliopsida > Rosales > Moraceae > Ficus > Ficus hispida. Next base: position 21,864,225 of record CM046368.1, on the reverse strand, counting down.
TTAACTGCTAACAAGTTTTTTTTTTTTTTTTTAATTTACTTCAACTCTTATCTCTTTTTTGTGTGGTAAACAAAGATTTGTACTACTTACCCTTTGTCAGCAATCATACACATCAAAAAAGTCTTGCCATGAATATCGCAAAGGATAAATATCCCAATTCCAAAGCTAAAATGTGTTTTCTATCCTAATAAGTTATTTTTAGTTTCATGATATAATAGTATTTTCCACGTTTTGATGTTAAAATTTATTTTATTTTATTTAAATTTGTGATGAATTTCAGGATGAGCAAAGGTTGAGGGCAGTTTTGACATTTTCGAATGCAAGTGGAGCCATAACAACCACCAAGAAAGGAGCGATCCCGGCTCTTCCCACAGAGACAGATGTCCTCAACCTGGTCAAAGGTGCCTAAATGGGAGGGATAGAGGATTTTTCATTAGTTTTTGCCTCTTTTTTCTTAGTCTCTGTTTTCTTTTTAACTTTTCTTTTTTCATTTTCTTGGAATTGCTGTTTTGCTTTTTGCTTTCTTAGGAGCTGCTTGCAAGTTGAGAAAAGCGGATTTTTCGACTTCAGTTATTTTCTTTTTATTTTTCGTTTTGTCTCTTTTAGTTTCCTTCTTTATCACATCTTTCTGGATGTAATGATCAAAGACCATGTGCCCTCCCAGGGCATTATTTCTCAATAAATTCTTTTACTTTTATTGTTATTTTTTAAATTGTTGGGAAAAAGGTCGCACTTCTCTATTTATTTACGCATGCTTGCCATCATTAATGTTTCAACAAATTGTACCAATAAGATGTAATTATAGATAATGAGATTGTATCAAAAGACGATCTATATATAAATTGAAAATAGAACTCGCACAAATTGATGTGTAAAACTAGTTTATAATAAAAATTAGTAGTCAAGGAAAAAAAAGAGATACGAGGAAATGGTTGCTTCTAACTATAACCAGACAGTCTCTTATCAACTCTCTTGATTGTAATGATCATAAACATAGTTTTGCAGTATTTATATGTCTCATTTCATCATAAAATGTAGAGTTTAAATACTCAATTCAAAAAAACAAATTAAGGGTCAAATAAGACTTCTTCTTTCTTTTTTTTTTTTAAAGCAAGAGAGGATTATATAAGACTATTATTGGATGTTCTTAGGCCTTCTTCAGCCGAGCTCCAAGTTAGCGCAAAACGTGGATTTGGCATAATATTTCATCTCCAACCAGGCGCCAAATCCTGCGCCGAATTGGTGGGGATGAACAGTGCTGCGCCATTGTTGCCAGATAGAGCAGAACTTTTTTTTTTTTTTTTTAATTTAATCATAAAAAATTCTTAAAAACATGTTTTTCTTTTGATAAAATTCTTAAAACATACTAAGAATTTTGAGTAGTTTGGTGGAGTAGTTTGGTGCTTGATAGAGTAGTTTGAGTTGAGATTTTTAAGTTTCAATAGTAAATTTTTTTGAATTTTTAGAAAAGACAAACCTTTTTAGGAAAAAGACAAAAATTTTTTGGAAAAAAGACAAAAAAGTTTGAATTTGATGGTTTAAGTTGTCCAACCAAACAAAGCCTAAACATTTTATGTTTTGCCCCAATTGTTTTTTTTTTTTCCACAAAATGACATCCTTTTTTAAATAAATTGTTTTTAAATTTATTTTATTTAGTTATTTTAATCCATATCATTATAATTGTTACACAAAAAAAAATTTAGTTATGTAATACAAATAAATAATTAGTTTTGCAAGAGTTGGATAAATAATTAATTAAACATTTGTTATTGTACTAATATGTTAATAATTATATAAGTATCTAGTTGATGAAAGAAAATTGTTTTTATAACTAGAATAAAAAGGAAATATACCGGGAATATTCTTTTTATAGTAAAATTTGAAGTGAATGGGTTGAAGATGAACTTTAAGTTTGGTGTAAAAATTTTGATGTAAACGCTACTCTAAAATAGAGTTATGGGTCGGAGATGGCCTTACTTTCAAAACTGTATTAGTCCAATTGCTAACATGTTGCTGCCTATTTTATTTATCATTAGTGTTATTATTTGGCAAAAGGGTTGATCCTAGCCTTAACAGGCGTTCAAATACTTGGTAAACATGGTATCCTTATTTGTTTAAACCCATTTGCTTATCTTGCATGGGGTTGTCATCACAAAGATGGTCTGTGGAATTCAAAGTCCACTCAGAAGTTAAAAGAGCCAGAGACAATTCAATATAATTACTTTTGCAAGAAATCTTTACCCACAAGTTGCTTAGTAAAAAATAAGAAATAAAAATTTGACTACCAGAGAAGGGGAGATCATAGTTGGTTGAACCAATCCTGTCAGGATAAAAAATAAAAAAAAAAGGAAAAAGAAAATGACTTGGTTCAAATTTGCTACATAGGATAAAAACATCATGAAATTTTCTCCACACAGTAAAGGACGTTTCATATATATAATTAGTGTATAGCTATTTCTGTCTCAAATAATATCTCATTCAGTAATATAGTCTTCTTTTGGAGAGCTCAAGAGTCCATGTTCTCAAACTGAGAATAACTATTATTTAGTTTCAGTCTCATATTCAGCACTACTATTAAACACACTTTGTAACTTTTTTTTTTTTTTTTTTTTAAATAGGTTCATGCAACAATCAATTGATTCCAATATAACAGTTTTCATAATATATGTCATTTGCACCAATAGCTCCAAACATATATAAAGAAAAAGTTATATTTACCAGAGACATGTAGGGCGATAAGATAGTAGACTCATCCCTACTACTTATAGTGACAACAACTTCCTCTAAGCACTATATATTTGTTTACTTTGAGAATAGGGGAATAAAATTACAACACAATGGCTTGTGGATAACATTCACGAACATCCATCCGCAAAGTCCTCCAAGCTTGCTTGCATCTTTCCCACTTCATCTGCATTTGATCCAAATATGCTTTCGCCCATTGTTCATTGGGGCCACCCAAGCTCAAATCGAACGGCACCGAGAAACTATTCAACCATTTCACGAAACGCAAGAGCAAGTCAACATGCTGCAAATAAACACAATTTTCGCATACAATATGCATAATTTTTTGTCTACTCATTTTGCAAGTACATTATCTGTAGGTGAAGCTTAGCAAAGTGTTTTTCACATACAATGTGCGAATCATTGTTTCATTTCAAAATAGTCCCTTTCTAATCACTTCGGATTTTCAGCAAACAAACAAGGTGCTTAAAAAGATGCCCCAAAAACCATGATGCTAACAAACATCATGTCCAAGAAAGGAGTAATACTATTACCTCAACAGTTCCTCCAACTGAGATCCTTTACTGGCCGTACCATTCCTGCAAGTGTTGTGCATGAATAAGATAGCATCAAGAACTGTACATTAGTGCATCAGTAAAAAAAAAATATACTATCACTAGTAGACAATTGATTTCTCCGTATACTCCCTTTTATCCGCAACTTAATTTTCCTACGCATGGAGTTTTTATCTTGATAAAAATAGCACCTCTATCCCTAGATTTTCGTAAATAAACCTAACTCTAGTGGGACACTTTGGAAGTAATCCGTATGTTGGAAGTTGGAACACTTGGTATTGTGGGGAATGCAGAGGAGGTATTACACCATCACTTCTCAAGTGAAAAAAAAAAAAAAAAAAAAACTATTCATTCAAATGTATTTACGGCATATATTCGAACAAGAAATTAGTAAAAGCTAAACCTGCAAACTGATACTCTGAAAATATGAAGAGGCTTGGTGGAGAGATTACAAATCGCATCTGAGATATGATCCTTTCCAAAGGCGTAGACTACAGGATAACCAAGAAGCCATCTGAAGCATATGAAACAGTGTCATCATATTTTGGCAGGGTTGAACTATATTAGAAGCAATGCAGGGAAAATAAGTCTAGATTTGTAAGAACTAAAGTAAAAATGCCAAGCAGTTAGCACAGAACCAGAATTCTATCTTTAGATTGTCTGCTCGGTGATGACTTAACCATTCTTCTGGTGAGTTCAAATTTAGAAGTTAATTGGAAATTCTTAATCCCAGAATCGATTTGGACCTTACAAGTGTAAAAGAATGGAGATTTATAAGCTGTTATATATTTGTGTATATCCAAACTTAATTCCTAGGTTGACATGGTACTCTTACCCGCTCCTTTTTTTGTCAATTCAACTAATCTGCAGTCTTCAAGTAGAGTTATAAGATCTTTTTCAATTCAACTAATCCTAGCTGTATATTAAAGTCGTCGAAAAGGAAATACCCATTTAAAGTTGGCACGGTGACTTCAGTATCTTGCAAACAGCTACTGAGATCAATAAATTCAGAAGATTGAGAAGTCAGACCGTCATTGACAGGGGATTTGGCATTAACCATGCCATCCGTCCTGTCACTTGATGCACAATCAGTTTTCGCTTCGTCCACTGTAAATAACGATGAGAACAACTTTAGAACTGCTAGAAGCTGCATTCCTAACGGGGTTTTCTCAGGCTGTGTCATCATCTGGAACAAAACGAAAAGAGAACTGTCAACAAATAGGAAAAGTAAGCATGTCCATTGCAGAGATCACAGAAATAGTAGTCCACAGTAAGACCTTTGGAGGATCGTGTTCGAGGTCCACAAAGAGAAGCTGTGAATTTGAGTTCAAGCTTGACTGAACGTGTGCTGCGAGTTCTCTTAAGTGTATCAAATAAATCATATCTTCGATGATCATTACTCTTAGATGCTCAAAAATGCACAACTCCTGCACTTTCAGCATAAGATGATTCGCAAGGTTAAAAAGGCCCAAAATTGAAGGTAATATGGACAAGATAGTTATACCACATGATAATGTGATCACGAATTTCACATGATAGATACTGCACCTAGATAAAGCATGTCAATGGTTAACATAAACTGCAAAATTTCCCTACGGAAATTTAACCAGGAAAATGAAATAAATTCCATACAAGTGAACTAGGACTCTGAGAAATTGTAAGCTGTAAAGGCTATAAATTTGTTGTAAATAATCGTTTAAAAGTAGTACAAAGTTAGCATAAATAGATGATGCAGGAGGTTTGATGATATGGGCATTCCTTTTGTCCTTTCTTTGTGTTACATTTCATGTCGTTTTGTCGGCCATGGATTTGGCTTTCTCTTGTTAAGACTTCCTAATTCACATAAACTTTACTCATAAAGTGCGTCTGACAGAAAATAAAGTGGAAACGGGCGTGGTAAAAGGTTCGTCAACTAAGTAAATACCCAACAAAGAATACCTTTTGAATGGATTTCAGAAGTGCACACAGTCGTTCTTGTAGCTCAGGCATCTTTCCCCCATAGTCTACCATAACAACTGGCCTCATTCCCGTGCATAACGCAAGAACATCTGGCCAAAAATAATTCTTGTCAACAGTTTATACACTAAAATAATAAAAATAATAAAGAAAAATACTAGTTAATGATGTAGGGTTTGAAACATCACATTCTCAGATCATCATACGTTTAAGATCTGGTTTCTCTTCTTTTTGTATTCCTTTTCTGAGAAAAATTCCATTGTTAAAAAATTGTTCACTAATAAAAAATAAATTTGATGAAAAACTCAAATAGTTTTTTGAACATATTGTATCAAAACAGTTACATTCAACAATAGATCATAACTCAACTGAAAACCTATAATTTTTTTTTCCCCTGAGGGTATAAAGAAACCCAAGTCTCACATGGTGAAAATATAACTCACATCGTGAAAATATAACAACACCGTATTGTGTTTTCTTCTCAAATCTTAATTTCATTTTCTGACGAACCAGTTATATTTCAAAGTACCCATTTCCATACTCTTGAAATTTTGGAGGAAAAAAAAAAAACCTTCAATAAGGATGCACATCCAAGATGCCCTATGCCATGTTAAAAGAGAGTTATCCGAAAAGAAAAAACAGAGCTAATAGTAACAGGCATAGTTCTCATCTAGCCATAAACAAATCAATCTTTTGAACCCAAAATGAGATTTTGAGTGATTGATTAGTTGACTAAAAATTCAGTTAGAAGTTTGATAGTTAACAAATATATGTACATGCCCAGATGCATATATATATATATAGAGAGAGAGAGAGAGAGAAAGAGAGAGAGAGAGAGACCTATATGGAGTCGACGTCTTGCTGTAGCTTTGAGACGCCATTTGATAAGGGAAAGAGAAGAATCCAAGACCTTTAGGGCCTCATCCAACTGTGCGACATCCGGTGAGAATTCCTCCTCTATTTGGCTTTGCTGCCCATTCTCCATTAACACCCGACCGAATCACTGTGCAATGGCTTTGCTCCTTTACGGGTTGGAACTTGGAAGAGGGAATGGAATTGTAAGAAGCAAATAAATAAAGCAAGTACCCTCTTTCAATCATGTCTTTTAAGACCTCCAACCCAAAATAATCATTCCTTCTTCTTCTTCTTTTTTTCTTTTTTTCTTTTTTTTTTTCTTTTCTTTTTTAAGGTTTATTTTATTGGGAGAAGCTGTGGTAGAGTCTCTCCCAAAAATCCTATCCATAAAATTCTTTTTTTAACCGTTAGATTTTAATTGAACAGTTGATATATTATAGGTATACTGTTGTTATCATAGACCTTACCTCATATAAACTTTCCCACCCCAAGTCTTCTCCGCCGTCGGCGACCTTTCCGCAGGAGGCGACCCACCCCGACGCCGGCGACCCACCCCGATATCGACGACCCACCCCAACGTCAGCGACTCACCACGACGCCGGCGACCCACCTCCGGCACTTTTTTCGACCGCCAGCGACCCAATTTCTCTCTCTTCCCCTTTCTCTCTCTTCCCCACCCCGGCTGGCCCCAGTCCCCCTTCCCCCCCCCCCCCACCCCGTCGACCCCTAACCTGGTGAGCCCCCCACCCCCACCCCTCGCCCCCGCCCCTCGCCCAATCGCGAAATTGCGATTTCACGAAATCGTGATTTCGTGATTGGGCGAGGGGTGAGGGGCCAGGGGCCAGGGGCCAGGGGCGCGGGGCGAGAGGCGGGGCGCGGGGCTAGGGGCGAGGGGTGGGGGGAGGCCGGGGAGAGGGGTGCCGGAGGTGGGGGGCTCACCTGGCTGGAGGCCACCGGGGGGGGGGGGGGGGGGGGAGGGGACTGAGGGCAGCGGGGGTGGGGAAGAGAAAGAAAGGCAAATCGCGAAATCGTGATTTCGCGATTGGGCGAGGGGCGAGAGGGGCGGGGCGAGGGCGGGGGGTGGGGGAGCCGGGGGAGGGGTGCCGGAGGTGGGGGTCTCAGCGGGCTGGGGCCGGCAGGCGAGGCGGGGGGGACTGGGGGCAGCCGGGGTGGGGAAGAGAGAGAGAGAGGGGAAGAGAGAGAATTGGGTCGCCGGCGGCCGGAAAAAGTGCCGGAGGTGGGTCGCCGGTGGTGGACAGTCGTCGGTGACGGAGAAGACTTGGGGTGGGAAAGTTTATATGAGGTAAGGTCTATGATAACAATGATATATCACCGTTCGATT
>CM046368.1:21826328-21856673 GCA_025413025.1 Ficus hispida | reverse complement strand
TTCTCCATCGTCCACAACTTTCTCGTCGCCACCACCAATGACCAACCCCTGGCCCCCCACCCCAGGCCCCAGCCCTGGCCGCCCCCTACCCAACCCCGGCCCAGCTCGCCCGACGCTCCCCCACCCTAGGCCCCCTTCCCCGACCCACCCCTGCACCCCCCGACGGGGTTCCCCCCACCCCTCTCCTTTCTCTTCTCTTCTCTCTCTCTGGGTGGGGGGGGGGAGGGCGAGGGCAGGGACAGGGGAGAAGAGAGAGAGGGGGAAAAAAAGAAATAAGGGGTCGGGGAGGCTGGGTAGGGGGCCGCTGGGCTAGGTGGGGAGAGAGGGTGCCAGGGAGTGGGGGTGCCGGGGCTGGGTGGTGGCCGGCCTGGTGAGGGGCGTGGCCCGGGTGGGTGGGAACTAGGGTGGAAGTAGGGGTCCAGGGGGAAGGGGGGGTTGCCGAGGATGGGGTGGGGGGTAGGCCGAGCCTAGGGTGGGGGGCTGGGGGTGTGGTCACCGGAGACGGGAGGTCGTCGGCGACGAGGCACAGGTCACCGGCAACGGAGAAGATTGGGGTGAGAAGGGGTAAGATAAGGTAAGGTGTATGGTAATTATGATACACCAATAATATGTCAACCGTTCGATTAAATCTTAACAGTCCAAATGGCCAGGATGATATTTATCCAGGATCAGGTATACAAAGTTAACTCTAAAAGCAAAAAACAAATAAATAAATCAACAAAAACAAGCTAACAAACAAATTCATTATTTCAACGGAACGACCATCAAACTTTCTTATAGTTGTTCCCTTTGTTAGTGATTGATTGTTCTGAATATCAAAAGATAATGAAATCAATGTTGCACAATCAAATTCTCTACAATAACAAATTTCTAACAATAAATCATAATCTTTTATCTAAATATTGAATTAATTTCACTAATCAAACAAATTTTAAAGGAAATTAATAACTGAAAATTTGATAAATATATTACCTGTCTAACATTCTTACCGAACCCCGTAGGTGAGGACGATAGTGGCGACGTGGTTGGTTGCGATGACGAAGCCGGCGACAGCATCAAAGACGGCGACGATGGAAGGCATGGCTCTGACATCCCGAGTAGGGCAGGGAACTCAACTCCCGGGAAATGTAGGGTAGGGAAAGGGGGGAAACTATTTCGGAGTTGAGTGAAAATGGGGAAATGGGGTTCTTGGTTTGAGCAGAAGAGGAGGAGTGTGCTTAAGTAATGTTTCTAGTACCACCAAACCTCCCAAATAACACTACCCCTCAAAAATCAACACCCAACAATAACCAAAATCTCAGACCATGCAAAGAATGCTCTCTCAAAACTTTTCACAAACACCTTGTATGCATAAAAGGTGGTCTCACGATTCAAACACCAAGTAAATAGTAAAATCACCCCTTGTTGCACAAAGCCACATTGAAGCACAAATCCTAACTTTAAACCGTTCAAATCTTCAAGAGTAACCAGACGGATAACTTACTTGAAGAGCCCTAAACCACACCAAGCCCTAACACTTGAAATCTTATTGAAATGCCATCAAAAATTAAAACCACCGGATTAGAACTTAATGATGAGTAAGGAGAGTGGTGGATGAAAGCGTGATTGGGTTCAAATTCTAGAAAGAATGGGGTGGAGGAGGATTCTTCACGCACTTGGTCATGAAGGTGTTTGGGGGAGGGAGTACGAGGACTCTGAGATTCGAGGAAATGGTATAGAATGAGAGAAATATAAAGAGTTTGAAAAAGGATAAAAAAAAATCATACTCAAAGGCCAGCAGCGGTGCGGCGAAGCAAGAATGGCAGCTAGGAGAACGGTGGGGTTTTTGGGGCTTGGAAAGTTGGAAATGGGGGAAAACGGTGGGAGGTTGGCATTCTGAAGTTTTTTCTAAGCTACTCGCAGACGAAAGATTTTCATTCGAGGGAGTGCCCCCCTTGTTTATTTTCTTCAAAACTTTTATTTTAACTAATTTTATTAATTAAAAATATTTTAATTACATAGGCAGCATTTTTTTAAATTAAAAAAAAAAAAAAAGAAATAGGAAAGTCATTTCCTAATTTGTGGTTTGTATTACATCATTTTAGCAAATTCTTCCCCTCCCTATAGAGTAAAAAAAAAAAAAAAAAAAAGTCAATCAGCAACAACACCGATAATACCAAGATTGAAGGTCTCTCTCACATTGGCCAACGACCGTGAGCACAAAGTGCGACAAGAGGCTTCGCAGTGGGCACTAAAAGGGGGCGAGTTTCGATGGCGACCAGGGTATGTGGAGGCGAGAGACGAAGGATAGCATTATCCCATTGATGACATATTTGTGCCTGATCTAGCAATTGATGAACCCCTATCTTCGCTCCCCTATCTAGCGCAAGTCCTTCACTACCCAAACAACGACCTATGCTACCGTGGCTCACATCACGAGCTCACTTATTCCGTCACCTAAATTACAACCTCAGATATGTGGCCAAGCTGAGTCAAAAATCCAGATCTTTGTGCCCTATTGCCGCTTCCCTATGTACCTTGGTGTTTTTGCAAAGGAAGGGAGAAGAAAAATTTCCCTTCGTTAAGAGTTCATTGCACCGCTGATGTATCAGTTTTTCTTTTCTTTTCTTTATCTTTTTTATATGTAATCTTATGTAAATATCTCACATTTATTTTCGTGCATCCTTTTTAATTTAGGTTGTTTAAAGAAATCAAATGATTAATAATTTTTACCCCAACATAAGACAAAATGGGAAAAACTATAGTAGAGTCTCATTAATATACTCTATCAGTAGAGCTCATTTTTAAACCGTTAAGATGTAATCAAACGGTTGAAATGTTATTTATGTATAATAATTATAAGGCAACTTATCTCATATTAGTATAGACTAATAAATTATAAAAAAACTAACATCCCTTATAGTTGGCAGCATCAGGCGGGAGGGGGGCGGGGGTGCTCATGGCTGGGTTTTGGGCTGCCGGGCGACAGGGGGAGAGGGGAGCTCGTTGCCGGCGTTATGGGGGTGGGGGAGGGGGTGCGGCGCATATTTGGTCGGGGAAGGTGTCTTCGTCGGCATCAGGGGGAATGCGTAGTTCTGGCTTTTTTATGGGGGGAATTGGGTCAACACAGAGGGGGGGTGGGGGGGGACAGGTGGGCTCATCATCGGCGTCAGGAAGGGGCCTCTTAGTTGGCATTGGGGGTTAGGGTGCAAATTTGGTCAGGGGAAGGGGTCTGTCGCCGGTGTCACAGGGTTGGGGGGGGCGGGCTTGACGCCGGCATCGGGGAGGGTGGCGCCTACCGCTGGTCAAAGATTAGTTTTTTTTATAATTTATTATTTTATATTAATATGAGATAAGATATATTATCTTTGCTTTATCAATATATAAAATATAAATTAGTGTAATACGAAATAATAATGAAAATGAAAATCTCCATTTTCATTTTTTGGATATTCATCAAATTTGACTTAATAATAATATAATAATTGAATATTGATATTTAATATCAATATTACTATATAGTACTTTTTTTTCATCGTTTTCAATAATAATTTGTTCATATCATTTGACAAATATAATCCTTATGTAAAAATAGTATTTTGATTATATTTTAATGATTTAAAAATAAATTATACCTTATATATAAACGACACTCTCGGAGAAAATAGGCTTGTCACAGGGTCAAAGTTCACTTTTTTCAAGGAAAGTATCCTATAATATTGAACTCCGTTGTTCGTACACGTGGAACAGGTGGATTGGCCACATGATGTAAAAAAAATAAAATGGATTTTTTTTTTTTTTTTTTTTTGGGAAGAAGCAGGTTGTCTTCACGTGCTACTCACGTGAATCAGATAGATAGACGGATCCGCTGCATTTTCAAAGGACTGCTGCTGCATCTTTTTTCTTTTTTTATTCTGTCGCAATTTCACGCTCTCTTTTGCGTCTTTTCAGACGATCGTCTAACTTCTTCTTGGTATCGAAACCCATCCGCGCCTCTCCGGAATCCCTGCCGGGGTCAGATACCCGCGCCGGAAAACTCACCGGAATTCCCGCTTCTCTGAGGAAACGGTGCGACGGTTTCAGATCCCTCTCTTCTCCCTATGAAATTGTGTTTATGCTTGTCATATATACGCGTATTTGGGTTTTTCGCTTTCGTGTTCATTTGTTGATTGATACGGATTTGTAGACCCGTGTGAGTTTACAAAGAATTAGGTTAACTAAAATCTTGTGATTTCTCATTATGAAAGGGCTTTCTCTCTGAGATTGATAATGGATGTAGCTGAATTTGGAACAGAGATTCATCTTGATTGAGATGAATTTTGCTCCTTTTGTTTTTTTTCCTCTGTTTTTGGTTTTGTTATTGTCCAATCCTATGAAACGTAAAGCGGGCAGATTGTCTTTTTTCTTGTCGGCGTTACCCAGTGGCGGATTGAGCTTTTGCAATTTTTTTTTTTTTTTTTTGTGTTTTTTGTTTTTTTGTTTTTTCTGTTGTTGCTATAATTTTGGGTGTTTTGTTTACAGGGCTTCTAATTTTCTCTCTTTACTTCTATTTGGAGAAATTTCAAGGAAATCTGTGAGTGGGATTTTGATGTGGTTTACGTTTCTATTCGAAGAAAGTAAAAGAAAATAGTTTGATTTGACGGATCATGAATGGGCTTGCGGTTTCTATGACCATAGATAAACATGCAATGGTGGGGATGAAATAATATTTGATTATCGAAATGAGAATGGTGATGGGTTTAAGCAGTGGATGTTTTGTTTAGTAGAATCTGTTCATTAACAAAGTGATTGTTGACTGGTTAAATTAAGGAGCTTCACTAATCACCACCGCCACCGCTGCCAAAATATTATTGGAGTTTGATCTTCTTAAGAAAATAAATTCACTCTCTGGGATTTGAGAGTTTCGTCATAATTCTTTTTTTCCCTAGTTCAATATGCGGTTCTGATTAAATTCTCTTTTTTTTTTTTTTTTTTGTGTTTTTAGTTAAAGAAATGTATAATAACGTGGGAGTGCAGCCTGGGGTACAAAGACCACCAGCAAACTCTCAGCCTAATCCCTTCGGGAATGCATTTTATGGAGCTGGTTCGGGACTTATCCGTGGCGGCTTGGGTGCGTATGGGGAGAAAATTCTAGGATCGAGCTCTGAGTATGTGCAAAGCAATGTAAGTAGCAGATCGAGGTTGTCCTTTAGAGTATTATAGCTTAACTTTAAGCGTCAAATAAAGGGAAAAGATGATAATAGAATAAGCTGAATCCTGTTACTGGCAATGACTTCTTATAGCAATCACTTGCTGTTGCAAGTGTAGGAAAATCCCATGGTCCCAGGTTTATAAACTATTCTCTCTTTTGGTAGAAAGTATCTAGGGAATAGGAGGGGAAAATGTTCGGTGACTACCTTGTGATGAAAAATTGGATGTTCCTTGAATATTTTGGTAAATTTTGACTCAGTCTAAACCCCTAGTAGTTATGTTTAATTGTATCCATATCTGTGTGTATCAGTTTATCCATATGACAGACACACAACCTAAATACAAAGCAGGCACGCATTTGACAAGTATATTGTTGTAATTTCCCTAAAAAGGACAAAGCCTAGAGAAGAATATATGCCATCATACCTTAATCTATTCTCTATGGTACCTAAAACATATCAAGTTCACCTCTAAAACATATCATGTTCACCTCTAACTTGTGGGAGATCTGTTAAATAATTCTGATTATGTTGAAATGAGTGAATTGGCTTGTTGTACTTTTAGTTCTTTTTAGATGAAAAAAAGCTATATTTAGATTTATCTTGATTTACCATGTGTATGCATGTGTGCTTGTGCGCTTTTGAGTGTATTTTATCATTGGAATCGTCGGTTGAATTATTGGTTGTGATTATATTGATCTGATTAACAGATTAGTAGGTACTTTTCTGATCCTCAATACTACTTCCAAGTGAATGACCAATATGTGAGGAACAAATTGAAGGTTGTTCTATTCCCATTCCTGCATAGGGTAAGCTATAATCTCTCCCAATCCCTAGTTTCTTATGTTTATTTTTAACTTATATATTATAAGAAAACTTCCTTTCATTGATTATGAAATCAATTACATAGGAAAGAGGACCAAGGATTCCACAGAAGGCAGGAATAGTAAAAAAGAGAAATAAAAACCCTAAAAAATACTTGATCCAGTTTTTCCTATCATAGTAGTTACGCTTTTATCTTTGCTTTCTTCTAGGGTCATTGGACAAGAGTAACTGAGCCAGTGGGAGGCAGGCTCTCCTATAAACCTCCAGTTTATGACATAAACGCACCAGATTTATATATTCCATTAATGGCTTTTGGGACCTATGTAGTTCTTGCTGGCTTCTCACTGGGTCTACATGGAAAGTAAGTATGAAAAGTTTAAAGATATTAATTTCAGTACTGAGTGGTAGTGACTCGTGATCATAATCTCTGTTTTTTAGCACTTTATTTTAGCTTTATATACGACATATCTTTTTCCTACTAACTTCCTAAGAAAGTTTGATTACTACAATGTCTCACCATATCTGCACATAAATGCTTTTAGAATTTTTCGAATTGTCCTATCAAAATGCATTCAGCTTTTATTTATGTTAATTGTTAAATATTGCTTTGCGTTTGATTAAAAAAAAAATTTATGGTGTGTTACATCTCTAATTGTTGCTGTTAATTTTGGTTTTATATATAGATGCCATGCCATTGATAGTCCTTCAATTAGGTACACATATGTGGAGGAGAAATAGAAGGAGATAAGTAGTTGAGGAAATATTATCTGGCGTGTAGTTAGTTATTCAATGCCGGAGGAGAGTTTGTTAGGCAGTTGATACTGTGAATTGAGAATAGTGCAAGTAGTCTTGGTTATTGTCGGAAAAATTTTGGTTGGCCAAGCAGGGGAGTAGTCTCTCGAAGAACTGCTGTTCTAGGGCTTCTTATATCTGCCTAGGGCAATTTCATTCCAAGTTTCTTTCATTCAATTTCTGGTGCAATTATGTGTGTTTCTTTGTGTTTCCTCTGGTTCAAATGAGCTACAGTGACAATAGCAAGAGCTAATATTTTGCTGCCTGTTTTCAGAAGGGCAAAAACCTTGATGGGAGAAGTGGGATAAAATGTCAATTAGATACATAAGAGAAGCTTTTGTCCTTTTGAATAGCAGCGGAGTATATAAAAGATAGATTCTGTTATCGGATGGTTGATTGCCAAAGTGTGACTTATTGATGGCCTGGAGCTGCCTAAGTGGTGGTAATTGCCTAGTGGTGAAGGGTTTTGAGGGGGGAAGCTGGGTCCTCCATGAGTTGCCATGTCTGGCTTGGTTTGCTTTAGTTAGTTAGATGCTTGATTTGTTTGGTTATTTTGAACAACCCTGGCTAATTATAGGACTTGAAACTAAGAGAATCTCCAATGTAGTGCCAAATTATTGAGTGAAAGCCAAATTTTAGCATTTGGGCAGGAAAATCACTTGCCAACATATTGCTATTTCTGGTGCTAAATTTGGCAATTGCTATACGTTATGGCAAATTGCCACCAAGTATGGCAAATGCTAATATTTGGTGTTTGATTGCTATTGGTTGGTGCCTTTTTCCACTTAATCATTTAAATAGGCTAATGATGATAACAGGAGTTGGCATATCATTAGAAATGGTATCATGCATTGGAGCCCAAAGCAGGAAAACTTATCAAATATGCTATTTGCACACGTTTTTATGACAAACATAGCATTTGGCATTGGAATAAACATTGGAGGTAGTCGGTGCATCTGTAGAATGAAATGAAAAACATTTATTCTATTGTTATTATTATTTTTTTTTTTTTTGGCATGAAACAAAATGTTATTGAAAGAAAAAAAGAGACGGTTAAAACAAAATCACACTTTGAGGACAAGTTCTCAAAGATGATAAAGAAAGAGACCAGTAAAACTAATATACTAATATTCTAAGTTTATATATTTAACTTTTCGTTTCTATAAGAGAAGCAGCCATTCTGCTCAGGTTTAGTAGTAGATAGTAGATGCGACTTGGCGCTAGTGCATTGTCTCAGCATGGAAATATTACAATCTCCATCACATTATCTTCGCTACAGTTTGGTCTGCCCTTGGGACTGCATTGTGACTGCTTCTAGAATTGTATACGTTTCTGCGTTTAATCTTTATTGCTTTGGACCATTTTGATATTTGCTTAGCCTGTGCTCTTCGTAAATCGCCTCTTGGTTGTTGCCAGGTTTAGTCCAGAGGCTCTAAACTGGTTGTTCATCAAGGGATTGCTTGGCTGGTGTCTTCAAGTCTCGCTGCTTAAGGTGACACTGCTCTCGTTGGGGAGTGGCGAGGCTCCTTTGCTAGACATCGTGGCATATGCTGGATACTGTTTCACAGGGTTGTGCTTGGCGGTCCTTGGGCGAATTTTGTGGGGCTACTCTTACTACTTCTTGATGCCTTCCACTTGTCTATGCATGGGAATTTTCCTGGTGAAGACGATGAAGAGAGTCCTCTTTGCTGAGGTGAGGAGTTATGATTCGAGCAGGCACCATTATCTCTTGCTGTTTATTGCTTTGGCTCAGTTCCCACTTTTTACATGGCTTGGCAACATAAGTGTTAATTGGCTTATATAGCGATCGATCATGATTTTATTTTGTAGCTCGGAAAAGAAAGTTCTGTGTTCTTAGTAGTTTCTAAAACTGTTGTAGAAAATTTTCTTCACATTCGGTGGTGATAGACAATTCTATACTCCCCCATCTAACAACTATGGGAAGTTTCTTTTAGAGTGATTTTCTTTCTTTCTTCTTCGTTCTTTCATGGTTTTTCCCTTGATATATAGAGTTATCTGTATGACAAAGTGGGAAAACACAGTTCAATTCATTATTGGGTTTGTAGGAAAATGCCCTTTATTTTAAGCAATAATGATATTAGGCTCTGCGGTTTATTTGGCTCGCACAGCTCACCGATCGGTATTTGACATGGCAAGCTCAGTTTGGTTACTGTAGCAAAAGTGGGACACACGCCTCTTCTACTATTCTCCTTTTTGTCCAGACTTTTTAATTGTTTGAGCTGAAGAAGCAGCGTCACTCGATCATTATTAAACCGGCTGTAATTTTTTTTTTTTAGTCCATGAGAATTCTATCGGAGTGTCTTCTACTTTTAATAGGTCATGAACTAGATCGGAATCAATCTCAACGAGTCCATAAGAAGTGATCTCATTTTTTTCATCTGAGTTCGGATAGAGATTAAAGGTCTTGAGCGACCGATCCGGCAAAACAACTGAAAAGATAAAGAAGTATCGTTAATTTTTTCATTCTCGCTCTAAGTTCAACGTACCATTTGTACAAATAATATGTACAAATAATAAGCTCTTTCGTTACATTACTTTTTCTTCATATAGATATATATAAGATCTATGGAGCAATTACTTAGAAGTACATTTTGTGCAACAATCCTTCCAATTTGATAGAAAAGAATTCGATGATCATTACTTAGAAGTACATTTTGTGCAACAATCCTTCCAATTTGATAGAAAAGAATTCTATGATCCTGAACCGATCTTATCTGGGATCGTAAATCTCAAGTTTGTCTATGAAGAGCAGATCTAATTATATTAGTGTTTATAATTGATTTGTTATGTGTAATACTAATCGATAGGACCTCATTGGTAAGTGTCACAAGATCTCGTATATTGGAACTCATGGTTATGGACTGAATCCATTAGTATGGAACATCTTTTCCAAGTGAAATCCCCTACAACATAACGTGGAAGATGTAAACCTTCATGACTCCGGACTCGCTGATGCTTTTGGATTTAAAGGGGTGCCCTTGCTCTCTGCTCAAAATTGCAAACAATAGATTTCTTTTTGCATTGGGTTATCTAGACCAGATTTGAGTAGAGAAAACAAGCTGTTCAAAGTCTTCAACAGTTTTCAACAAAGTGCAAAGCAGAACAAGGCCAGAGATCCAAAACTTATAAGTTCCCCATCAACACACCGCTTAAGATATATATATATATATATATATATATATATATATTATTTTTTTTTCATTTTTCATTTCTTTCTCTAGATTCGCATGAACAAACACTCGAAAGACCTTGAAGACTCCCACTTCCATAGTACACGAATCTGGAATATCTATCTTTCCTATTCTTCAGTTCCTCTCTCCCACCCATTCTTTCATCAGTTCATCTCTCTTCCTCGCTCCTATTATTCCTGTTTTCGGATGAAATTTTCTCCGTCAAATTTGACCATTTTCATAATTTAATAGAATTTGGAGGAGTACTTAATTATAAAACGCTTAAAAATAGGTCATTTAACCATATATTCCATTTAATCCGATTTTCAATCAACAACTTTAAATGAACTTTAAGCGGATAGTAAATAAGAAAAAGGGAAAGGAGCGTAACATAAGCTACTCTTTGGTAGCATAATTACATCAAATAGCAGACTGAAAAAACAGTATACCGAGAAAAGCAAAACTACATTTTTTTTTTTATCACAAAGAAAAAAGGAAAGGAGCGTAACGTAAGCTACTCTTTGGTAGCATAATTACATCAAATAGCAGACTGAAAAGACAGTACACTGAGAAAAGCAAAACTACATTTTTTAAAAAAAAATTTATCACAAGAAATGTTGCACATCAATTTAAGCTTCTACGAAAAGTGGAAAGACAGCACAACCAAATCAGAAAAGTGACTTGGGTGCATAGCAACTGTGATGAAATATTGACTATTTCTTAAGTGTTAAGCTGGTCAAAATTATGCAGAATTTAAACTATGTATTCAAATGTGTGTGGATAATTTTGTTAAACGTAATATTTGAATAGAAAGACAAATGATGTGCATTTCCAAAAAGATAAAATTTATATTCCGGTTTTAGTTGAATTGTCGTGAATTGTAAACCACTTATGTATTTAACAACCAACCAAACACGTATAATTTAATTTGAGATGGTGATCCAAATAAGGGCTGATATTTTTAAGGAAAACGAAAGTCTTATGCAAACAAATTGAGTGAGACAATATGTTGAAATCTCATGTGGGATGGTGCAGGGTAAACATGAGTTCCAGCTCTATCATTCATCGCAAGATGTTTTTTTTTTTTTTTTGTTTTCCCTTACTAGAGAGTATCCAGTTCCACATTTTATCTGGTTCGTATTAAATTTATGTTTTACCCAATCGAATACTGATTTGACCACTTCAATGATGACTTCATTAGTTGAAGGTGTAAAGTGAACACGTTAATACTATTTTAAAGTGTAAAGTTGTTCAAGCTATCAAAACTAGCAGTCGACCAAAAAAAAACGGACCTGTTTTTCTAAGCTTTACTTTGCCCTTTAGTCAGTAGAAAAATACCCTTTAGTCAGTAGGAAAATACAAATAAAAACTGTGATTTTTCAATACATTTTTAAAAGAACTTTTAAAGTTAAATGAAAATGTTAAAATAAATTTATGATATATACTTTAAATTCTGATCCAGGTTTCAAAATCTATTTAAAATAACTTTTTCGGAAACCATGTTTTCAACATTTGACATGATAGATCATTCAAACACTTATAGTTTCTAGATAACTTTGTCAAGTATGCCCAAGGTACGATTTGAAGTAAAGATAAAAATACAAAGACAGTAAAAACCCTAGCATCGATAATGGTTGGCAAGTCGTGACTGTTTTCTTGCCCATCCTATATCTTTAACCAATTCAGTTGAACGTACTTATGATGAAGACTGAAGAGAATAAATAATTTCATGCAAACAATAATTCCATAATGGATAGGAAAAATAAGTCTCATAAAGGGAAATGCCCGAATCTGAATAGAGAAGAGCTGGATTGTACATTTGTTTCCAAGAATCTTTAATTCTCAACACAAATGTTGTTAAAAAGCATGAATAAATAGAAAAATACTATGGACACCAACTTATTCCCAACTTTTGAATACCAACTTATATGATATACAAGTTATCATTCTTTTATTGATAGGTGTTTAAAAGATTGTCGCATCAATTTTATTGCATCTATCAATGAAAAGATGACAACTCACCACCACAGGAATTGGTACTTAAAAGTTGAGAATAAAGTTGATGTCCTTGGCACAAATACCAGCCTAAGCACCGGCAAAACAACAATCCTGTGGCACACAAATATCAATCACCCTAGTCATATACAGAATTGCAAAAACATCTTTGTCTTGTACCAGTTTGATAACCATACTAAACAACATTAGCAATGGCAAATCATCCCTAGAGTAGACATATTTTTTGTTCATCAATGACCTGTATACTCGCAACATGCATACTATTAAACTGTTGTACACACACATACATAAATACATACATACAAAGTATGTACTTAAGTATGGATGTCTACAATTCATGTACCTACATAAATGTCTACAATTTGTACCACAGAATCTACATACGTTTAAGTTCAGCCAAGATCGGGAACGAGCAAATACTCATCGTCTTCAACTGGCATTTCAATTCTAGGCTTCTTGTAGGGAGTGCCGGATTTGGTGGATCTGTATGAGGTAGCATTGCTTGACTGCGGCACTGGAAGCTGAGGAACTTCCGCTGCTGCCCAGGCTTCATGAGTTATTTGCTCATCGAGAAGTCCCACATCTGCTAGCCATTCCAGTTCTCCAAACTCAAGTGGCTCCTTCTGCTGAGAGAATAATTTCAGTTCCATCAGACGATGGAGGGCTCAAGGAAAAACAAAACCATAAAAACGAACAAAATTGCAGATATCTATATAGGTTTTTCTTCTCTTTTTTTTTTTTTTCTTCATAGAAAGACTTGAATCAAAGACCATCAGGTTGAATTTTCCTCACAACTAAAGTAAAAACCCAGAATGTCAAAGGGCGCAAATTTTAATATTGTTTATATAAACTTCTATAGTGATCGAAATGTGAACTGGGTCTAAACAAACATTAGATCCTCAAATTTCAAAAGGGTTGTTTCACATATCAAGTCCTTTTTCGTGCTTTGTTTCCATACACCATGATCTTTGTTTAAACCAAAATATATGTATTAGTAGAAAAAGATTATATAGTGAGGTCAAAGCACAGTAAACAACTTAATCGGTATTACAATACTTTTCTTTAGAGTTTATAAGGTCACTTGAAGTTTTCGAGACCACATTAACCAAAGAGATGGTATTATAGTTTAGTCACAAATATTCACAGCACTTAATTTTTCCTCCTTGTAAAGAAAATTGGTCAAACTCTATACTTGCTATTTGCAGGACGATCACTCCCCAAGTTTTCATTTATTATCCATTGACTCGATAACGAAAAATATGCACGAATACTTTCAATAAGATAATGCTGAAATAAAAATCTATGCGATATTTTTTACCTTGTCAGAAGATTCAAAATCTGAAAAGTGTAGCAAGTCATCAACAGACCAAGACGATGTGGGGCCAGAAACCTGTTGTGCTGGAACTTTTGCCGAGACTTGTTGTGGGTTCCGATTTGGTGGCTCCAACAAGCTCTTCTTGGTGTCCTTGTTACAACTGCCACTCAAGGCCACTCGGATTCCAGTTGCCAAGAGGCGCTGGTGATTTGCAGAGAGACTATTGGCAGCATGGATTGGTTCATCGCAGTCTTGACAAAAAAGTGCTCTATCTTCCACACAGAAAATGAATGCAGGCTTATCCTGTTGAACGGATTACAAAACATCAGTTCGCCAAAAGGATAGAGCTATAGTTAACTTCTCTTTCCCTAATGTTTTTTGTTCATAAATTATGGAGCCTAAACTATCGATTTAAATCAGAACGAGCGGGTTTCCCTTTTTACATATAAATGCTACAAATATTCTCTTGTGGTTTGAACAAAATTCTTGTCATCATTACTGGATGATAATCGTGTTTACTTCCCTTTCCCTAATTATTATTATTTTTTTGAAACTAGGGATGGGAGGATACGATCCCTACACCTTTTGGTGGACCCTTTCCCTGATTATGAGCATCAGTTCTAGTGATATGACCCATTCAAAACGCGAGATGTGATTTTACCGACTTACAGATTTTTGACTGTTAACATGCCAACCTATTATGAACAGTTAACAATGGCTTCCACGAAACAGTATTCCCGCAACTCATTGAACTGCAAATCCACCCACAGGGTCTCATACTTATTTCACTCTCTAGTCATACACTTTCTTCTTGTATGACTATTTCTACTAGAAATATTGTTAACATATCGTATTCTCTTATAGACAATGCTAGACATCGAGTTATTTACCAAAATTTTTTCTACCAAGTTGTTTTCCACATCACTTTATACAAAAGATTCGGTCAATAAGCTTAGTAATCTATAATAATCCTTTCTTTTATTGGATTCAGCCACTCTTGCAGCAACCATATACTACAACTAACTACAGCATCCTGGAACCGGAATATACACCTTACATGTATTAACACAACTATCAATCATGAATCTGAAGCATTCCAATTATTTTGATGGTTCGCTCAAGTTCCAATGGGAAAAAACCTACTATCTAAAGAAAAAGAGTAAAATGAAAAACAAATTTATAATTCTAACGAGGTCCTTCGAAATTTAGATGTCGAACGAGCTTGATCTCTATCCTATTGTTCTGCTAAATACATACAAGAATCCCGGACATACACAAATTTCTCATTTTGTTTACTTCATGTTCTTAACTTCTGTCCAACTTAATTCTTAAGCAATCTTTCTTAAAAATCTAAAGATTCTCAAAAGAATTGAGAGTTGGTCCACAATTTTATCCTTAACAACCTCGACTCCGTAAAAAAGCACACACAAACTCATACAAATTTTTTTTTTTTGGGGGTATCATTTAAATCTCTCTGTCAAAGGCAACATAAATAACATTTCAAAGATTGATCTAGTAACCGGACAAACTAGATCAGCAATATATCTGGGTTCAACAATGGGAAAAAGATAACAAGAAACAAAAACGAAGAAATCCAAGTGAAAACAAAAGAATTACTTGGCAAATGTCGCATTTAGGGAGCTTGTTGGAGAGGCACTGAAGGTGAAGCCTCTGGTGCTTGCTGGCGAGCTTGTTCGCCGCGTGAACTTCGATATCGCACTTCGCACACAAAGCCGCTTCGTCGGCGCAACAAATCACAGTCGCCGGAGCTTTCTCGCACACGTCGCACTGAATCTTCATCTTCCCTCAAAATAATCTTCCGTAATTTGTTCTTAAAATCTTAATCCACCCAGAAAAATGAAACACGCCCAGATGCCGATTCAATGTAAGCCAGTGGATAAGAAATTGGCAATCACAAAATACCCTCCTTTTTTTTCCCGGGAAAATCTCACGAAATACGAGGCAGGGGAAAATGAAGAGAGAGAAAAAAAAAAATGGGAGGAAGAGAAAGATAAGGAGATAGAGAGAAGATGGGGAAGTCTTTGGTGGAGAGATGAAGATGGAGATAAGGATTCGGATCTTTCTGGAGAAATCAAAAGCAAGGATTTGAAACCAACCAAGCAATGTGGGGCCTACATCTACAATATCAATGTCAACGTTCATCTATGTCTGGCTAGTTTTCAGCCACTGGGGTACAAGCGAGAGATTTGTGGCCACAAAATAAATCCAGATATTTTTATTATGATTTCATGAGCTTCATTGTCACGTGGGTGTAACTTGTACAGTTGTACGTTTGACTAGTTGTCGTTTTGCTCTGCACGAGTGATGACCAATCACT
The DNA here is from genome assembly GCA_025413025.1 of Ficus hispida. Lineage (NCBI taxonomy): Eukaryota > Viridiplantae > Streptophyta > Magnoliopsida > Rosales > Moraceae > Ficus > Ficus hispida. The sequence goes on along the minus strand of CM046368.1, from coordinate 21,841,028 downwards.
TGTCACAATTTGTTTTATTTTTTTTTTTGGGTTGAAGAGAGAGTAGATCGATGGTCTCTGTTGTAGTGGTCGTTAGGTAAGTCTACGGATGCCGTTGATAGAATAGCAATAAATCTGATTTAAAGTCTTCGCAACTAGTACATTTCAGACTTCAAGAGTACACAATATATAATTTTTTGACCTGATTCAAACAGAAGCTCTAAAACAGCATGCGTTACCATCAAGTCACGTAGTTGAAGTTGTACTATTTTAGTCTATGTTTGGTTGCGTGGAAAAGGAAGACAGAGAAGTTAGATGCGAACTTTTAAAGTGCAAAATAAAATTTTGGTTGTTTTGACGAATGGAAAATGGGGAGGGAGGAATGGAAATTATATACTTATGGGATTTATTATATTTTAATCCCTCTAACATTGAAAAGAATATAAAAAATAAAAAATTCTATTTAAAAAAATATATTAAGGAAAGTGATTATTTTGTCCTTATTTCTTTCATTGTCTTCTAATTTGTAAGAGATTGTAGTTGTAAAATGTATTGTATTAGATTAGATTTTTTTTTTCTCTTTTCTTTCTTTGTTATCAAATAACATAAAAAAAAACCTCTTTCTTTTTTCTTTTTCTTTTTTAATTTCCTTCACCCAGATATTTTACTCTTCTTTTCTCTTCATTCTCCATCCCTCCTATCAAAAACATAGCATATGTGATTGCAATTGTAATCCAACGAAAATTTAATATATGACTTTATAAAGTAGAGTTTAAAAACCCTTACCTTAATTAAAAAGCAATTGTAGGTTTAGACTTTAATTTTGAATAATAATTTCATAATCAACCTTGAATTTATTAAGGTTTGAGAAATCAAAATTAGGGGGCATCTAGAGAATACACTCCAATTAGAGTTTTTTTTTGTTTTAATTTAATTTGATTAGAAATGAGTGAATGTTTGAAGTTATGCGTTTAGTTAAAAATGAACCGCTCGAAGTTAGAAAATATAAAAATTTAAAATGTATTTAGAAAAAAAAAAAAGAAAATATATATTTTGGTTAGAAATCAAATTCAAAATTGTAGTTAGTGTTGTGTTGAATTAGTGATATAGTAGCCTCTCTAAAAGTCTCCTTACAAAATCTCTTTTTCTTCCATTTCTTCGTTACTATCTCAAATCAATTGGGCATGACGACATCCAAATTTAAGTCCAAACGTTTGAGATCTCTTGCTAATTTCCTTCTTTTTTTTTTTTCTTTTTTTTTTATTTGAGGAAGTTTCACTAATATAGGATATTAGCGATCCTTTTTCTTATATCACTTTATACAGATTACAAAACTTGCAATCCCAATCAAATACGTGTAATTAATTTCTTAAGATACTCAAATATCAGTACTACAAGTAATCAAACAATTCGAACTAAGCAGGATCAACAGAGATCAATAATAGACAAAAACAGCTACATCCACTTGAAAAGTTAAAAAAAAAAAAAAAACAAAAAAAACAGAGAAAATTACTCAAATAACCACTTTTTTTTTTTCCGTTCACTAATATAGCATATTAGGAAAAGGGGTTCGAGGTACACATGAACGTTAGAGGTGTGTGTGATGAATTTGTGTGGTGAAATTTTTGTTGCTGTGTGTGCGTGTCAAATTATTGCTGCTCGTGTGTGTGTGTGTGTGTGTGTGGTGAATTTGTGTTAATTTGATGCTGCTTGTGTGTATGTGTGTGTGTGTGGGTGGTGAATTCACTGTTGTGTGTGCGTGTGCTGCTTGGGTGTGTGTGTGTGTGGAGTGTGCTATGCTGGTTGAGATCATTGTTGTGTCACTTCTTTACTCTTAAGATTACAAATAAAGTGAAGAACTATATGTATTCTCTGGTAAATGGTTTGTAATGTTATGTGTACAAGGTCCTGATGTTTGTTTTTTCGTTTACGTTGCTTAGTATTCACAAACAAATGTCGTTTCTGGTAAGAATCACATTTATGTTTTACCCTGTCGTTTTCTTTGCTGTTCTTTTTATGTTATTTTTCCCCTTCTTCCATGGTTCTTTCTGTCTTGAATACCTTGATCTTGGCAGTAATTACTTTGAAGGTGAATTTCCAAAATCCCTGTGGAATTAATTTTATTTATGTATGTTGCGTAAATCATCTGCAAGAGGAAACACTTTCAGTAAACTGCAGCTCCCAAAGCACATTCATGAAGCGAATTATTGGGTCATTCCATAAGTCGAGTCCCTTTCTCATCTTTTTCTTTGCCTTTCGGAACCGCACAAGTATGTATCTTCCTTTGGCATTATGCATATTTTGCTTTTTGTTTTATTGTTTTTTTGGTATTCTTTTCTGGTAATGTCATAGGCCTTTTGTATGCAAGAGTTTTCACTTCCACTGCAAATTATATATATATATATATATATATATATATATATAATATATTGTTATTATAGAACTTTTAACTTGGATTTGGATAGGCAGTGCTGGACTCTTCCGACTGACCTCTCGGGCTTTTTTTGTGTTTTGGATTAGGTGATATTAGAAACTCATGCTTGAAATCTCGTTAGTATACTCTATGAGAGTATTTCTGCGACCGACATCGGTGGCCGGAGCTACTGGAAAACTGAAAATGTTGTAGTAGAAAATGCAATATACTCTATTAGAGTATTCCGGCCATCTATACCGGCGGATGGAGTTGAAAACTGAAAATATTCTAGTAGAGTATGCTATATACTCCAGTAAAGTATGCAGGCGACCGGTGCCGACGACCGAATTTGAAAACTGAGAACATTCAAGTAGAGTATCCCGAATATTCTAGCAGAGTATGTAATATACTAGTATTCTAACGAGTGGTGTCAGAGACGTCTAGAAATGGGAATTTGGACCGGCCAAACGGGCCGGCCCGTTGGCCCGTAATTTAGGCCCAGTAGTTGGCCCGGCCTGGCCCGCATTTTATGGGCCCGGTAAAAGCTCGACCCTATAGTAAAAGACGGGCTGGGCTCTCCTTTTAGGCCCGGGCCGGACCGGCCCGAATATTGCCCGTTATTTAAAATTTTATATATATTATTTTTATTAAAATTTTAATTATTTTTAAAATTTTTATTAAAAAAATTAGGTATATTAAATATTAATATTATAATATTATATTATATATATATATATATAAAGAAAAAAAATATAAAATTTATAATTTCTATTATGTGCTTAATTTATTTTTCAATTTAGTAATATTTAATAAAAAATAACTACTAAGCAAATACTGATAAATAATTATAATCTTAAACAACTAAAATTAAAAGTTTAATTATAATATTAAGTTAATTAACTAACTACTATTATAATTATTAAGTATTAACTAAGCAATTATAATATAAATATAAATATAAAAATTAATAGAAATAGTATAATAAATTTTTTTTAACAAAGTATAAAATTTTTTATTTTTTATGTAAGATAAAATATTAAGAAAAATTATTAAATTATCAAAAATATACAAATTTATTCAAAAATTACAAATAAAAAATAAAATTAAATAAATATTTAAAAAATTAGGCCCGGCCCGCTCCCAGGCTGGGCTTATATTTCAAAAATTCGGGTCGGCCCGGGCCAGCCCGAATTTTTGCAATAGCCCATCGGACTCGGGCCCGACCGAGCCAAGCGGCCCGAATTCCCATAGACGTACAGCCATACATGTTGAAAACTTAAAATATTCTAATAGAGTATAGACTGTATTCTACTAAAGTATGAACTGTACTCTACAAGAGTATTTCGGCGACTAGCATCGGTGGCCAAAGCTGAAGACATCCAGTCATTTATGTTGAAAACTTAAAAATATTCTGCTAGAGTATGGACTGTACTCTATTAGAGTATTTTGACAATCAGAGCTAGAGACATCCGACCATCGATACAGAAAATTTAAAATATTTTAATATAATATGCACTATACTCTTAATAGAGTATGAATTGTTCTCTATTAGAATATGGACTGTACTCTATTAGAGTATTCTGGCGATCGATGTCGATAGTCAGAGCTGGAGACATCCGACTGTACATGTTAAAAATTTAAAATATTCTAGTAGAATATCCAAAATATTCTAGCAGAGTACGCATTTACTCCACTAGAGTATGTCGGCGACCGGCTCCAAGATCGGAGTCGGAGATATCTAACCATTCATATTGAAAACTGAAAATTTTTTAGTATGATATGCAAAATATTTTAATGGAGTATGTATTATACTCTATTAGAGTATACCGTCGATTGAAGTCGAAGATATCCCGCTATCTATTCTGAAAACTGAAAATATTCTTAATGTATATATTATTATAGTAGATTTTGTAAGTAAGAGGGATAATTTGAATAAAATATGTTCCGTTGACGTTTGATTTTGTAGGTTGACGTCTAACTAGTACCCTTTTGAGTCATATTGGTGAATTTTGTATCATATTGTGAATTGATCATATTTAATGTTAGGTTGGCAAAGTGGTGTTCAAGTTTACGTTATTTTGGTGCTTTCAAAAAATATATATATTTATAATCCAGACCAAAAAAAAAAAATCGAATCGAAAACATTTTTAAAAAAAAGAAGAAGAAGAAGAAGAAGAAAAATGCAGATCATATTTACCTGGAATTTCGATCGGCGTAGTAGATTTGGAACAGCCTTCATAGATTGTGGTGCCGTGGTGGTGGCTCTAGGCTCAGGCTCCAGATACCCATTAAAAAGAAGGAAAAATAAAAACAGAAAACCACAGAGAGAGATTGTGATCATAAAGGGAAGAAATTAAAATTAAAAACCCAAACTGTTTCTCCTTATTTATGTTTTCACTCTTCATCATCTTCTCTCTCTTCTTTTTCTCTCTACTGTGAAGAACTGAGAGAGAGACAAATTTGAAAAAAAGAAAAAAGAAAAACGAAAGAAGAAAACAACTGGGAAGGAAAAAAAAAAAAGTCTGACAAGCTTACCAAAATGTAATAGACTTTTCGGCGGAGAAGCTCCTTCGACGCGGTGACGGTGGAGTCAATGGGAGAAGTGAGGAGTTTATATCAAAATTTTGAGTCTCGGTAAGAGGATTATTGTGATAGAAAGAAGAAGAGATAGAGAGGGAAGACAGAAAAAGACGGAGCGAGAGAGAGACATCGAAGTGGATGAACAAGTACTGAGAGAGACGGAGATGGAAAAAATAAATAAATAAGAAAAAAAAAAAAACAAAATAAGAAACAGCAAAAGGAAAGATTATTTGAGAGGAGGAAACATCTCAACACGTGTTCAGAGCAAACATGTTTGAATACTTGTCGTGCCTTTTTCCTTCAACTAACACGTGCAAAGTTGCAGGAGACATTAGTTAGGAAAATATGGTTATAGAAACCAAACGAAACATAAAACCAGTTACATAAAGTAACTAAATAATTATTATTGTACACGTGTCACTTAAAGATAGGTAAATAAAATAATTAAACTTGTGTTCGATTCGTCAGGTCGAAATAAAATTTTTAAGTTGGAATTGGTTGACTCTTCAAAAATTAGTTATAAATTTTATTAATTTTAAAGAAAAAAATAAAAATCAAGATGATAAAATACAGTTTAATTGGAGTTGAATTGGAACGTCAAATAAAGCCTAAAAATTAAAGAGCTACCAAGTAAGTAAGTAAATTTAGTTACATAAGCTCTTTTTAATATAATAATACTAGTTGAGGTACGGGTGATACACATATTGAGTTATAATTAAAAATTTTCATAACATAGAAAAATAAAAGAAAAATTTGTACTTAAAAGTTGAACAAGAATATGCGATTATAATAGTAGAAGTAAAATTTTCAAATTTGCTCACAAACAACAAAATTAAAATTTTCAATGAGAAAGTTGAGATTAGAGATCTCTAAAAAAAAAATATCTATGATAGACAATTAACATGAAAGTTGAGTTTTTGGATGTGACATCCTTACCAATAATAATAATAATAATAAAAAGATAACTCATATACAATATAGGTTGGTACTCAAAAGTTCAGATTAAAGTTGATGTCCGTAGTTAAGTAACAATTTTTTTTGTATTAAACCATCAAATTTTCATTCTATTTGATACTCAAAGCATTTTTCAAAAGAAATGCTAACAATATTCATCTTATCACTTGTTTCAATGTCATGTTTTAGTTTATTTTCTCATGAATCTAAGGTAACTTGTGATCACATAAAACTTACTATATCCACTCAAAATTATAAAAATACGCATAAAGTACATGTGCCTACATCCTTCATTGCTTTGTAAATCATACTAAATTAAAATTAAAATAATTCGACAAAAAAATTTTAAATTGAGACTTTCATTGTTAGGTAGTCTTAAAACAACCTGGAAAATTCCTCTGCCAAGCCATATTGAATACCCATGCGAGATGCCATAGAGACGGACTTTTGTTTATGATTTGATGGAATAAAATTAAACATGAGTTGGTTATACCATTGAGTTATTTATTTACTTATTTGTTTTCTTAGTTTTTTTTTTTCTTCTTCTTCTTAGTTCTTCAAGGCACTCTCGGTTGCCTCCTTTAGTCACACTGGGTTATGGCTTCAAGCTTTACGCTTTTTTTTTTTTCTCTTTTTTTTTTGTCCTAGCAATTAGCGTTGGTTATGCAATTATCTAAAAACTAATTCCATTTATACTCTTTAATTACAATTATTCCACTTAACTATATCTTATCTTTATTATAATAAATAAACCATTATACATATACCACATTACTCATAAATATATATATATATGTATATATATATATATATTTTTTCAAAATCCATTCATACACTGCATCTTGTAACTCTAATTTCAATTTTTTAAACTCTAAAATTTTCTCCCTCAAATTCTTTTTAAGAAAACAAATTACTAAGTTCTATGTTGTCAAATTATTTTGCATTCATCTTATTTTGTTTTTATTAAATCTATGGTGAATCTTGAATTTTTGTGGTATAAAGATTTTGCTCTTCTTAAATTAAAACAATATTTAGCCAAGAACACAAATAAATAAGTAAATAAATACGTAGTACTATTTGCTTTCCTTTTTTTTTTTTCCAAGAAAAACTTTTTTTTTTCAATGGAAAACGTTTCTTTTTTTTTTTTTTTCCTAATGGAAAACAATTTTTCTCAATTAAATTAAAACAAAATTGAAGCGGGAGTTTAAGAGGATTAAATGAGGTACTATTAAAGCAAAATTTATAAAATGATAAATTATATGAATCGTTTTAGTAGTACTAATTGATATGTACATATCTAGTTACTATTCAGGCTAAAATTTTTTTTGAACTAAATCAATGACAATTGCAGTTAAATATGGTGGGCCAACTCAATTGTTTGCTTGAAGCAGAAAAGCCAAATTAACATATGGCTCATAAAAAAACAGTAAGTGTCTAGACAATATATGCAGCTAAAAGGGCGGGAAAAAAGGAGTAAAACATCAAAACGCAACCATTACTTGTGTTTTTAACGACGAAAGTGAACAATGAAAGAAGATATCTATTCTTGTAATATAGTTAAGATATATAATATATATATATATATAATATTGTATAGATGTATAGATGTATAGAAGAAAGCATTCAAAACTTTTCCTATCATTGACTTTTAGGTACTTTGTCTTCTTTTTCTTAACTTTAAATGGAGCAAAGCCTTTCTAAACAAGAGAGAGAGAGAGAAGGAAAACCATATATAACTAGGAAAGTACTTAGGATTGTGGTAGAAGTTCGAAATCAAATTCAAATTATGGGTGAAGAATAAAAGTTAAATACTTTACATTCTTGAAATCGTTATTTAATAACACAAGCGTATGAGATGTTAGTCTGAATCATGTTTTCATAAAAAATATATATATGAATGACCTCAAGAGAGAGATAGAGAGAGGCAGAAGCATCGTATGCAACGGCCGCCTCCACATACTCATCTCCTTCCCGTCAACCCATCTCCGATCTCGTCTCCTTCAACACCGCCAACGGCGTCTACTACCTCGCCTCGTCCGACTTCCCTGACTCCTTCCCCGCTGCAACCATCACCTCTCGCCTTCCCCTCAACCCATCTCTAACCTTGCATCCTTCGACGTCGTCGACTGTGTCTACGACCATGCTTGGTTCAAGTCCCCCAACTCCATGCGGCGACCGTTGTCGAGGATGCCAAAGTTGTGGGGAGGTGACAATGACGACTCTCTCTCTCCTCTCTTCTATAGCTATCTCTCTCTCTCCCTCTCTCTCTTTTTCATCAGCAAATCAGCACCCTCTATTTTTATCTAACGGCCAAATACGGGCTGCCGTTCGTGTCCGACAATTTCTCATCGCCGGACACAAGAGGTTTAATGCCTTTGCATAATTATATTTTAAACATTTAGGTCAAAGTGTTGTCGTATGTAATCTCTCTTTTCAAATACTTATTGTGTTACTATGCAGGATATATTCTTTGAATTCTTACTTCATTTTTGTCTTTTCTTTTTGAGGGTATATCTTACTAAAATGTAAAATAATCATACTCAAACTTTTACCCAAAATAATAGTAATAATAATAATGGTCAAACATTTACCATTTTTTAATTGAAGTTCAAAAATTGATTCACATACTGTCACTTCATCCAATACTAGTCCAAAAAAAAGATAAATTTTAATTTTGCTCCTTGAACCTTGACGTTTATTTAACTTTGCTCCTTAAATTTTGAAAACTGATAGAAATATTCCTTCCATCAGTTAAAAGAATGAAATTACTGATATAACCACATTAAAGTGTAATTTAATAAGAATAAACTTTATTCCCCCTACATTTTAATATTCTTGTAACTATACTATAACGCCTGTTAGAATTAATCGTTATTAATTATGTTAAACTGGATTAATTAGCATGCTAAAATGTGTTTTAAAATAATTAATTTGCATTTAAAATAAGATTTTCAAGGTTTTAAAAATAGTTTTGAAAAATTACATTTTTACCCCTGAACTTATGTGAAATTACCATTTTGCTCCTGACCAGTCAACCAAACCTTTTTACTGATCGACAGAACCTCTACAACCTGCAAAACTGTCTCACCTACGACCAAGATTCTCTACAACTGTATTTCGACCTTCAAGCATCCCTTAGCTGAAAACCCTCCCACGAGTGCAAGCCTGTTCTATAAGTACCCCAAGCCCTGTACGTTATTCAGTTATTTCATTTTCTCTCCCATTCCCTCACTCTCTCTCTCCCTCTCTCTCTCGCTGAAGCTCTCTCTCTCCCTCTCACAAAATTTCTTCAAAAAAACAAAAAGTAAAACCCAAGAACCAAACCCGTAAACCCCAAGCATTCTAAACGTTTCATATTCGTTTTAAACTTGTTCTATGTTTCAAATAACTTGATTTTTAGTTTTGAAATTCATATTTTCGTACGTTTTGGAAACTTGAATATCGAATGAGATCATGATTGATTTTTGATGGATTTGAGTTTGATTCTAGTTATTTAGGTTTTGAGAATTGTTTATTTGTTGTTTTGGATATCTAGAGTTGTTTGGATTTGGATTTGGTGTTGTTTGTAGGTTGAGTCGAAGCCAAGAACTCTCTATTATGTGACAGTCTGGTCAATCAGACACCTTCTCTAGTCAACCGGATGGCTACAAAACAGGATAGGATATTCCGTCCTTGTCCGGTCAACCGGACCTGCCTGACCAATCAACCAAATAGAGGAAGAATACATGCAAGAACCTTGTTTCATTCTAGTAAACCCTGTTTTACTATTTTGAATGCAAATAACGATATTTTAAACCCAAACATGGATTTTCACAATTTACACGTAAATCGAAAAATATTAATATTTAATGTAGTATTATTTTAAGCACATTAATTAAACCAGATATTTAGTATAATTGAGTTTTGGGTTATGTCAGATACTTAGGATATCTGTGTGATTTGTTTTGAGGTTTTAGTGATAGGAGCAAGGAGTCTCGGTACTCATGAAGTTATCAGTAGACTTATTTTGCTAACAAGGTAGGATACCCGAACCCGCTTTTCTAAATGCTGCTATGAATTCTTGATTTTAACTCATTTTAAAAGTCAAATGGTTTTATAAAGTGTTTTTAAATGGAGAGTATGTATATGTATCAAATGTTTTGGGTCAAAAGTATATATATGTAGACACATTATTTTTTAGAGATTCAAGTGAGATGTTTTGAGACTTGGGCTATTATCATCTGAGTGTGTTGAATGAATTTCAAACGCTATCCGATTAGACATCGGTGGTTAATAATTTTACTTGTAAGCCTTATTTAGATGCTGAGATAGTATCTTGTTACCGATATTTTGGTTCCCGAGATAGCACCCGTACGTCTATTTATTTTCAATTATTGTTATTTCTACATTTATTTATTCACATTGTTTTGGCCTATTTCATTTGATTGTATCCTATAGTAATATTTCGAACTAATGTTTTAAATGAGTCAATTGTATCCTACTGGAGTGACGTCAAGGCTACTGCGGTTCAATGATAATCTAACTGTATTTTTAGTTTCAGTCTTTATTTTCCAAGGCATGTAAACTTAAATACTCTCTCTGGACTGAGTTTTGGATGTTTGTACTTTTATTTCCTGTTTCCGTTTGTTTGTGTGATGATACCAGAAGTTGGATTTTCTAACTTTTTTTTTAGTAAAATTTAGTATTTTGGAATGCCCATTGTTTCAATTAAAAAGCTACTTGATGTTTTTCTATAAATTTAAAATCGGTGTACCTTAGGTCAAATTGTTATCTGGCCCAACACTCATATATTTTTCAAAAGTGGCAAAAATAGAAATTTAATTAAAAGTATGGGTGAATTTCGAGATATTATGTGTTTTATTTACTTAATGATTTTACTTACGCGTTTGCATTTAATTAAGCCCCTCCACGTCACTACCCTGGTTTTGAGTTTTGACATATACCCCCTAAATTTTGAAAACTGGTTCCAACTTTATATGGTTGGCAATATTTATTACTTTAAGCTGGTATTTATAACTTTAAAGTCATAAAGATTTACTTTTAAAATTGAACTCATTACAAAAGACGAAAAAAAAAAATGTTAAAGGAACTTATATATTTAGATCTATTGAATTCTTTTAGATTTTAAGGTTATTTATGTAATTATGAAGATTTAATTTAAATTAATTTTTTATCATATTAGTGTTGTATCAGTTTTAAGTGGACGAAACATAAGTGATTTTGTTAACAGTTTAAAGGTCGAGAGGTTAAACATAAGTTTTTCAATATTTGGAGGTAAAGTTAAACATGTACTAAAATTTAGGGGGCAAAACTCAAGTTTTTATAAGTCTTATATGACCAAAATATGAAACAAGAGATATATTTGCTATAGATTTAAATATAAAAACATCAGTTTTTAAAATTTTGGGGACAAAATTACAAGAGTATTAATGTTCAGAGGGGTAAAATAAAGTTTATTTTTATTAAATTATACTTTTTCATTTATTTAATTGATGGAAGGAGTAAAAATTAAAACACTTCGTAATTCAATGAATATTTATATCAATTTTTAAAATTCAAGAAGTAAAATTGTAAGCCCACCAAAATTTATGAAGCAAAAATGAAATTTGCCAAAAAAAAAAAATTAAGTTTACTTTTCACATTTTATAAAAGGTTGACTGGTGACGACAAAAACCATTTTTGGCGGCAACCTTAGCTCCAAAGAAAAAGAGACCGCGCCATTAACAAAATTGTTTTTAAAAACGTTGTTAACCAATCACATGCGAGATTTTTCTTATTTTCTTTACTTAAGTGTCAATTATTTGGTCTAATAAAAAACCTTGCGCAGTTTCACTTCTTCTCTTTCTCTTTCTCACTCTCTCTCTCTTTCCTCCTACTAAATACTAGAAATTATTATGACCTTTGTGGTAGGTTATACTAAAAATACTAAAAAAATTTATGTGGTAGGTTAGAAAGAAAACAAAATTTTTTTTGTGGGTGATTGGCGCCAAATATGACCTTTTGGTGCCAAGGACAATACTAAGCATGCGTTTGATATTAAGGTTTAGATTGTATAATTTAAATTTAGATTGATTGTGTGTTTATCGAGGTGTTTAAATTGTTTGAGTTAAAAAATGTAAAAACTTGAAATGTGTTCGGAAAAAAAAATCAATATGAAACTTGTTTCGTTCGTCTCAAAATTCTATATAATTTAAAAAAAAAAAAAACAAATCTCATTTGAACTTATCCATGTAAAGTTATTGACTTTTAAAGTTTGAGTTACAAAATTGTATAAATGATAAAGCTAAAGGAAAAAAAAACAAAAATTGGGTTATAAAAATAAAGTTTGAATTGGAGGTCCAAATTATTATTGTTATTGATAAGCACCAAACACCCCATAACACATAAGTAAAAGTAGCTAATAGAAATATCATATACATGAAAATAAATACTTATACATGGTATATACAAGTGCGTATATGTAACCGTCGAGGTATGTATGTATCTACATAACATCTGCATCGATACATAGATGGATTTCATAGAAGTACATAGATACAATTATATTTGCAATCATACAGACTTTTATGTCCTCAGCTGGACTATGACTATATTGAAGACATATCCAGTTTTGTAGCTACAGATCAAAACTATGACTATTGAAGTGAAATATTGGATGATCTTTTTCTTTCCCTATATTATGTGACCTTATTTCTTTAGCAACGCTCGCCTGCAGAGTAGGCGGGCCGCACACAAGAACACCGGCATCGACACTGCCCCAACGTTTCGATAGATAAGCGAAAATTTCTGCACAACAACAATACAAGATACTCAAGTGAAAACACATATCACTAATTATCAAAAATTAAAATAACAAAATAGAAAAAGATATGTCCGGGAAACATACCTTTGAAGTCCGGTCTTGCACCGTACTTGATACGAGTTGAACTTGTAGTAACCCCGAGAGAACCCTTCTCGGTTAAAGTTTCATTATGTTGTGTTGTATCAACCTTAATTGTATCGTCTTCATATCCATCCCTTTCCGACATTCTTGTTTCCCACAGATGCCAAAAACCAACCACAGCACCACCAAAGACGACGATACTTACAGTCATGCAAGCTATCAGCAGAAGTCCTTTGTACCACCAAGTAGTTATTCCGTAAGGGTTTATGTAAAAGATTTCCAACAAAGCCATCAAGATGATTAATCCTAATGTAGATGAGATAATATATAATCCGGACCACACCTTGTGTCCGGTACCAACCAAACCGGACATGCTACGACCTTTGAACATGGGAAAAGTGGGACAGGTCGTGGCGCTTCGAACATTACCCTCTTCCTACAGATAACAACCAAATATAAAATCTACATAAGATAGCGTCAAGAAGAGGATAAAGAGAATCATTCAAGGACGGTGTTATTAATCTATATTGGTTCGAGTAAACATATACCACTGGAGGCTCTGACTCCCGAGTGACATAAACATGAGTCTCGAGATTTAATTTGTCCGAGTAAAACGGGCATATTGACTCCATATCAACGGTAGACAGAAGAGGAAGCTCGGTTGAATTTTTCACTGCCCAAATAATTGATACGTATCTTGGAAGACAAGGTTTCCCCTTCCTAATACGGTGGAGAATATCACTCAAGATAGCAAGGAATGGTGAAATCCCGATGCCACCTGCTATTAAAACAAGGTTCTCGTACCTAATGGGAAAAAAAAATGGCAAGGTCAAGTCTGAAAAAAAAAAAGAGAATTTAACATTGGTCATAAATAAAACATTTTCATATAGAGATTAGCGTACGTACATCAAGTGGTAAGGTGATTCATGCCCATAAGGCCCCTCGATAGACGCTGTTAACTTAGTCTGAGGCTTTAAGGGTTGCTCTTCTTCTGATGTGGCCTCAGAAATGTGTAAGATATTGTCTCTAAGCTTTGCCGTCCATTCTCCTAGCACCTTTATAAGAATAGACATATGATATTTACCATCCAAAGGACTAGACGAAACGCTGAAAGGATGCCACTGCAGCCATGATAACTCCCGCACTTGAAGGAAAACAAAACTGAGGGCGTTGTATCGCAAATCTGATATGATCAGAAAAACAGTAAGAACTTCAAAAACAGGATAGAAGTAGGAACCATGCATTCATGAAAAAGGATATTTACTTGCAGGTTTCGAGAGGACTAGTTCGACAGTTCCGCATGGATGGCACTTGGCTGAAATAATTTCTACGATTTTTCGTGATTGGCAGAACCTCAAGAAGCGATCAAGCATGAAAAGAAATATTGCCCCAGCAGCGAAACAGAAAATGAAATCGCCAACATGCAATGCCAAGAATAAAACAAACACCACGTATAGCTGATGAGTGTAAAAAAACAGCTCAAAATTCAGCTTTCGCACTGGAGGGAGTGAGGTCACCCACATCAGCAAACCTGCTACAAGACTGATAACTCCTGGAAGGTTGGCCACTCCGATATCTTTCCATTCCACTAACTGATAAAACAATTTAAGTTGAGATAACCGACACTTTTAGCTATTTTTTCAAGCAACCAATGAAAATGAAAAGGTGAAAGTTTACAGAAATAATAGAGAAGTAAAGTTTTTTTGTATCTCTTCTCTAGTACAACTCGGTGACCTAAGTCAGTGCCATATCCAAATAAAGCATAGATAGGCTCGTATCTGTATTTTTCACTTAGACATTGATTATTAATTAAATTCCTCTTCTCTTCACTAAATTCTTCTACATATTCCTTCAATTTTTCCATCGTCACCACCTTGTGGCGCTGCCACAA
>CM046368.1:21788294-21826228 GCA_025413025.1 Ficus hispida | reverse complement strand
AATCACAAAATGCACATAAAAAAGATTAAAAAAATGAAATAAAATTCATAAGTAGAAAAATAACGACAAACGGTTTCAAAATTATCGCAAAATCAAACCTAATAACCTCGAAATCTATGACCAAATTCAACAAAATCAACAAATTCACAAGCACGAACAGCAAAATCGACCAAAATCGATCACTAGAAATCAACAACTCACCAAAAAAATCGTCGTGATGCTTAGAGCTTCAACAATGGAGATCGCAACAGAAAAGAGAGAGAGAGGAAACTGAAAAAAGAAATGAGAAAGAAAGAGAAACAGAAGAGAAACGAAAATCTGAAGAAAAACAAGAAAGAAAATAAAGAGAGGAGAGATGATGACCAAGATAGCTTCCAAGGGTAAAAAAGTAAATCAACAAATTCAAAATTATAAAATCTGTTATAATTTTCCCTAACTAATAAATATGTTATACATTTAAATTATACCTTCATAATATGCTATATAGTATAAATTTCCTTAAAAAAAATTAACTGAAAGAGATACTTTAGTAACATTTTAATAATTATTAAACATTTTAACTGAAAAAAATCAGTAGCTAAATTTGTACAAACAAAAAATTATAGAACTGAACGAATAATAATTTACACAAAAAATAATAATAATAATAATCAAATAAAATAAAAATCAAATCACAGGAGAAATTACGTAAACGGTCAAAAGGGAAAAGCGTGTCATTTCTTGTGCTGTCACCTGCAACCGGTGTCAACAGGCATGGCTCTTCCGCTACACCACTACGATCCCAACTGAATTAGTCGCTGCTTCAACTGGTTGCAGGTCATAACGAATGAAGGAATATTTTCCGCAACTAAACGGGAAATAAATGAATGAAAAGGCTTTTTTATTTTATAAACGCTGGCCGTACGTGAAGGGGAAGCACTCGTCCATGTAAATCACACTTCTTCAAACCCTAATTTCTCATCCCATTTCAGCTGTAATTAAGCTTCGAAAAGCCTTCCGTGTTCTTCAGTTTTCTCTTGCACAACTCCAGGTTAGTCCGTTTCTCAGGCTTTCTCGTTTTTATATATACATATATATATGTATATGTACATATTTATTAGCTTGATTTTTCTGTCTCCGTTTATGTGGCCTTGAAGCCGTGGATTTTTCCATTTTATATAGAACTTTTATGTTTTCTTGCCGTGAGAAATATATGATCATGTGTATTTAGCTGAGTTCTTGGATCTCTCTATTAATGTGCGTGTGTCTTTGTGTATGTATAGATATATATTGTCCATTGAAATCGAAATTGGAATTGGAATTTCTGGTTGAGTGTGGAATTTCGTTTTAAGTGAAATTGGAGAAACTGCTTTCTGAACTTTTTCTTTGCATGTGGTTTCGGAATGTTTGAACAACTGTTACAATAAATTAGATTACCTAAATTTTGATCTGAAATAAAGTGGTGCATTCTAATATGTTCAATTTAGTGTTCCAAACTTCTTCGACCTTTAAATCAACCAAAACTTTGAAAAATTGCACATATTGACATAATATCCAGTCATTGTCGATGACTAATTTTCAGTATATTCAAACGGCCACGCTAAAAGAGATACTGTGTTAGTATGTATAGTGAATGGAGTTTCATTATATAAAATAAGTACTGTACTTGATTCTTTAAGCAGATCTTACATGGCCAATACAAGTTGCAAAAAGGAGGACGGATGGATAGAGAGAGTGAAGTCGGGTGGAGCTGTTCCGCTTCTTGATCCAGAAAATTGTCCGAATGGTTGGGCTACTCCACCTGGAGACAAGTTTCTGGTTAGAGGTCCGGAGTACTTCTCAACTAAGGTTAAAATTGCTGCCGGGGACTACATTTTAAAGCCCCTTGGATTTGATTGGATCAAAAGTTCAAAAAAGATTGGGGATGTGTTAAACAATCCAAACAGTCGTGTCAGAAAGGTCATTGAAGATGAGTTTTCAACAGGGAACAAGCCTTTCATATGGGCTTTCAATCTGCAAGTTCCGAGCAAAGATAATTTTAGCGCTGTAGCATACTTTGCGAGCACAGATCCTATTCCAGAGGGGTCTTTGATGGATCGGTTTTTGAAAGGTGATGACGGGTTTAGGAATTCTAGGCTTAAATTGATTGCCAACATTGTAAAGGGCCCTTGGATTGTTAGAAAAGCTGTTGGTGAGCAGGCTATATGCATAATTGGGCGTGCTCTGTCTTGTAAGTATTGTGTAGCAGACAATTTTGTAGAAGTAGATGTGGATATTGGATCTTCCATGGTTGCAAGTGCGATAGTTCATTTGGCATTTGGTTACATCACAACATTAACTGTTGACCTGGCTTTTCTCATTGAGAGCCAGACTGAAGTTGAGCTTCCAGAGCAAATCTTAGGCGCTGTAAGATTCTCCGAATTGAATCCTGCTTCAGCTAGGCCAATTGAACCGTCTTCTGATATGATCTGTGATTTAGAGTCATCCCTGTCTACACGACTGTGGAAGTCAATTGGGCAGGGTTTCTCCCACATTCTTCATCCCGGTGTCCAGGAAAACAGCTCTTCCTCAGGCTCATTACATTCTAATGGGACGGTTGATCATGAAGATGCTATCGACGACATTAAATGGTAAGTCTCCTGAATAATGATGACACCTAGACTTTCTTCGACTTGTATTTTATGAAAGTTACCCATCTTGCTTTAACTTTGGGGAGATCGTTATTCATACATAGTCAGGTGACATGATGGCCAGTCTTATACCTTGTCTTGCCATCTCTATAGCCACCTCTAATTGTTGTACCCTCCACAATAGTTCTCCCCTGATAATTACAGATGTTAACACTGGATTTTTCAACCCCTGAATTCAATATTCTATCAATTGGTTTGTAAAATGCTGATTAAAATGCCTTCTTTTTTTTTTTTTTTTTTCCATTTCTTTATGTAAGCCTGGTCATAAGGCTTACTGGAATTGTACATTTGAGGGCATCTTGTTATGTAATATATAGAAATCATAAACCTTAGTATTGATTTCATTTGCCTATATCTCCCATCTTATCAGCATGGTTCAGTTTTCTTACTTTGTTGGATTATCTTCCCAATAATCTAATATGCTTCAAGATAGAAATTCTCTTAGTTTAAATAAAAGTTTGAATAGAGTTTTCTCTCTTTTACTTGGGCACAAGGCTTAGTTGCAAAACGCGCGAATGTGATTTTTTTTTTGTCGTATTTTTGATCTGTTTCTTTTGATCTGTTATCACAGCTGTTAATTTTCTTTGCTCATTTTACTTCTCGTGTTTTTTTTCTCTACTGCTGCCTTGGCCTTTTACATTATCTGGATATGGAGATATGCGCAGATATATCACATGAACATGACGACGCCATTGTGACAAATGATAATATTGAGGTTATTTGCACGGCACTGACACGAAATTTGTTTCGGAGGATCTGATTGGATGGTACGGACTTCCTTCCTTGTATGGTGTATCGTTTCTGTTCTTGGATGATCACAGCCTTTGGGTCATTTTTATGGCAAAATGTAGTAAATTCCTGATTGGCTTTATATTCCATTTACTGACTTCAGCAATATTCATACATGTATGTATAGTTACATAAAAAAAAAAAACTAGTACAAAGTATAGAGAAGGTGAAGGCAATGTTATGAGAATTGAACTCAATTCAATTCAATTCAACTCAATTTATTTGTTTTCTTCTCTTGTATAAAAGCACAGTTCTGATTTGTTTAATCTTCGGCGGCACATGTTTTCCTCCTCGTGTTTCAGTGTGGTTGCATTTCTCTTTCTGCATGTAAAAATCTTGAATACTTTCTATATTCTCATTTAGATTCATTTTTAAGATAAATATTTTCCTAAAATAGATATTTGGGAAATATTTCTTGTTTCAAATTTTCAAACTTGAAAAATACAAAATACTCAATTTATCATAAATAAATAAAACAAAAAAGTACTTAAAGAAGTTCAGTGTTGTGTTCCATCATCCATAAAAGCTAATAAAGAAAAATTATATTAATAAAAGGATAAGACTATTAAAGCATGTAAGTAAAATTGAGCTGAAGATATTATAATTACCTAATTTTTTTTAAATCCATCACTGTTTCAAAAAAAAAAAATTTTAAATAACTCTCAAATTGAACGGCACAACTCGAAATCAAACTGAACCATATTATCGTTTTATGTCATTTAAACATTGGTCTGGAAAAAGCAATAAAATTGTATGCATTAAGTCATTGAAAATGTTTGGCACACTTTAATGTCAACTTTTAAGTACCCATCTATGTAATATGTAAGTTAGTATTCTTGTTATTAGCACATGTTTAAAGAATTATCACATTAATTGATTATATCTTCCAATGAAAAGATGACAACTCAATATCACGTGAATTGGTGCTTAAAGTTGAGATTTATATCCCTAGTGCTACTCAACATTAGATGAACAATACTGTTAGGAACACCAACTCTTATTCTGATTTTTGAGTATCAACTTATGTGTCATATCAGTTGTTATTTATTTATTTATTTATTTTAAGTGTTTAAAGTATTGTTACATCATTTTGCATCCATTAATGAAAATAAAACAACTCATCGTCAGGTGAGCTGGTATTAAAATATGAGATTAGAGTTAGTGTCTCTATCAATATTGTAAGATGAACTATAAGTATCACTAATGGGATGGTGTACAATAAGGATGCCTTCACTTTCTCTTCTTAGGATGTGTTCAGGTTTGATACATTGAGTCTAATAGCCTTAGCCTAATTAATAGGTTATGCCACGATGAACTCAAGATGATGAAAGGTATTATAAACCTCATCTTTCGAGTATAATTTAATCCAATCTTTTTTTTTTAATGGGCTTTGAGATTTCAACAACGGAAATGGGGGATTCCCCTTTATTTGAAAAAAAAAAAAAAAAAAGTACTGTGAATGAATCAACCGTAGATCTAAAACATTTGAAGCATGAGCAAATAAGAGATAACGGTGATTAGCTTGTCATTCGTCTTGACTAAAAAATTTTCCCCCATAAGTTCAACCAAATATAGGTTAGGATTTGATTGAAAATAACAGAGAAAATGAGAGGCCCGGGGGGGGGGGGGGGGGGGGGTGGGGGCGGGGATTTGGGGTGGTTGTAATGTGGGGTTGGGGGATGTTTGGGTTGGGGAAAGAACAAAAGGTTGAGTGTGGCTCGGATGCATCAAGGCTTCATCCAATATATTCTTAGTATGGCATCTCCTTGCAAAGGGAGTGATCTTCTTTGTTTATATTAGTCACAGTAAGTCCTTTTTTAAAAGGAAACCTATTGGAAAAGAAATCCAATGCAGGTTTTAGCTTAGGGTTTTCAACTTACCACTTTTTAAAAATCCTGATTACTCACGATAGGTGGTCCCATTATTTTGTGAGGTAATGATTTCCGTTATTTCGTTTGAAAACCTATTTTTTAGGTATTTGATGGGACAAGTAATCATGGATTTCAAGAGTAGAACTGAACCTATTAGTGTCTACTCCTTTAGATTTAGTTCATATGTCCCCTTATTGTATCCCGATCCATGTCCCTTCAATATTAATATGACACGTGTGTAACTAACCTAATATTTTTATTGATTTGATAAGATATTACAATTAAATATATATAATTAATTAACGTGCTATGACATTATTAGAGAGACATGAAAATGATAGGAGTAAGGGAACACAGGAGTTGGATCCCTTTGCTTCCTCCTCATCCACTTCAATCAAAGAGATTGATGCTTCCAAAACTGAAACATAAAATTTGGAAAAATGGGGAATGTAAATCGTGTAAATATCTTCTTTTTTTTTTAATAGAAAATTATTTAAATAATCTTTTTTTCTCTTTATTGACCAACATGATATAAATTTAATTAATTTTAGTTTAATTTTGTATCATATTAGTTTAGTGCTAATTGTTTGTGCCATATTAGTGTAATGATCTCTAAACTTATGCTATTAAGATGTCTTTCCCTTTTTTTTATTCACTACTTTTTTGGTCGATCAAAATTTGGCAAATTCATAATTAGTTAGAATTTGAAGTAACAAATAGCATGTGACGTACCCTTCTTTAATACAACGGGATTGAATGAAATTCTCTTACAATAAGTGGACCCCAATTTGATGGGACTCATTTATTGTTAGCGAAATCCAACTAATCATGTCGTGTTAAACAATATCATTCATAATCAGTATGAATAACAGGTTTGAAAAGTAAATTTTTATTAAAAAATAATAATAATAATAATGTGAACTTTTAAAATAGTGCTCAAAAACAATATCTAGATAGTGAATCAAACGGAACTCCATGTGTGAATATGTTTACATGATGTGGATAAAATATATAGATATATAGATATATATATATATATATTGTAACTCCAGTTTTGTGCTGGCAATACGCTTCAAAAATATATCTATATATATATATATATATATTTTTTTTTTTTTTTCCAAAGCCCTTCTTTTACTAGTACAATTTTACAAAAACCTGTTTCAGATATCTTTTTCCTTGTAGAAATCTCCATTTTATTATTAACCATGATAATGATTGTACTTTTTTTCACCTTTTGTCAATGGACTAAGTATACCTTTCATTCGTAGGCAAAACACTAGTCTAGAAGCATGGTACTAGCAAATTCAATGCAGAAATTTGGATACCTACTACTTTTGAAGTCACATTTCTCAAAGAAAATTAATCTTTTGACCATACATAAAATAATAATAATAATAATAATACTAATAATAATCTTTTGGTCATAGTATTATTGTTTCTATAATTGAACTTCATTCTTTACGTTGATAAACCTAAAAGGATACGTCCATTAATAGAGCGGAAAAAACATGACTCAATTCTACTGATACGTCCATTAATAGAGCGGAAAAAACATGTCTCAATTCTACTTTAAAGATACTCCTGTAAACCGATTGACAAAGACTTAACGTGGGGTCTGGAGTGTCAAACCTTTAACCAACACTAAGAGAAGAAGAAAGGCTTTCTAACGTCACACTACCACATTGGTTGTAATATAAGCAAACACTTGCAAATAAACAACTTTGATCATTTTCGGGGGAAGAACAACAAACAGATTACTAAAACAGTTTTCACTTGACAAAGCAGTTTAAACTCGTCAAGAAGTTTTTGGCCATGATAACAAAAACAGATTAGCTTTCTCTGGTCCTATTTTTTACTTAGTTTCAACAAATAATAAACAGGGCCAGAAAATTAAAGTCAGGTTAGGTCTAATTATTACAATCAAGCTACAGAAACAGAATTACTCCCCCAAAGTTAGTGAGCAGATTAGGTTCTAAGCAAACGAAGCATCACAACCCATAAATCAGTATTTTCCTAGAAAACCAATTACTAATGCTCATCTAACTCTCCTTGTGCACCAGTCCTATTAAACAACAGAAAGAGCTTAATTTCCTCCTAAGAACGATTCTTGAACCGATACCACAACCTCAACCGAGCTTGCTTCTATCACTATTACCATTGTTATCAACTTCATCTTTCCTCGCTACAGAATGACCTGTCAAATGCCACGTTATTTGGGCACTACTATATCTCAAACTAGGCCACAGAAATATCAAAGATAAGATGCACAAAGGAACAAGGGGTACCAAAGATAAAAGGAAATTGGAAATGGATGAAGATGCACAAAGTCGAAGGAAAAAGAGATGCGTCAGTGTGCTTATTGAGAGAGATTAACAGACTCCACTGTGCATTAAGGTTCCATTAATACATTGGAGTTATCACGTAAGTGAAAGGAACATTTTGATCTTATTTCTTCTCTCTTTTTCGCCGAGGAAAAATTACCCGCACTTTTCTTCCACACTTTCCCCCTTTTTCTCTCAAGAAGAACCTGCTATCTAAGGTCAGAAAACCTTTCTCCTATGGTCGATATTACTCCTATTGCATTATTATTATCGTTAACCAATCCAACCTAATCCATCCTTTTACACCTCACTCCCCCAAAAAATGGAAAAGACCAATAAAATAAATAAATAAAAAAAAGGTTAAGACTTTTATCCATCATATTGAACATATATGTGACCAAGAAAAATGTATCCCAAAAGAATAGAGAAAAGATTATGAAAAATTCAGCAAATAAAACTCCTAATGCCAGTGTAACAGCTTCCCCAAAGAGCTTGACAAGACCGAAAGCAAATGAAGAGTCATGGATGACATGAGGTGTACGAAACTTGAATATAGCGAATATATAAATGAGGCAAGTCAACATGCAAAATGTCATCTCAAGTGAGAATGAGGGAACAACGAAAGAATTACATTACAACCCTAAAATGTAAACTCGTGACTTTACTGTCTGTTCATTGTTCATTTAGTAGTAATACTGATAAATGCACTGTCAAAATACACAAGGAATTCATCTACTCTCTACTTTCAGCAAAACAATCATAAACTCATATAGCCACAAAGATCTAAATGATCATTAAAAAATTAGCACCATCAAAACGGTAATGCTTAACAATAGAACAATGGCTGTGACATGCACCTGCCGCTCTTGATGGATCGAAGAACTGGCTTATAAGAATGTATCGCGAGAGTAAAAGTATGACCATCTAGTTTGGCAAACCAAACCAAAACATAGTCGGAGTTCCTCTTCAAGCTTATTCAGGCAAACATCACAAGAAGATGCACTAGACAATTTCAACACCAACTACTGGTAATGCGTTCATCTGCAATGTTCTTTCATTTCCAGATGCAAGAAACCGAACAGCTGGCAAAGAAGGATCTGTAACGGATTCAATCTCGAGGAAACTAAAATCATACGCACCAGAGCGCTTCAAACTGAATATGAACACAAGTACAATCCACCCCAACATGGAAACTGCCCAAAAATTGTTCATCCCATGAATCAAACCCCAAGCAACAGCATACCCTACAATGATTCCCGACAAATGGCCTAGAAAACTTGCTTGCGGAACTATAATGGAAGTAAAAATAAGCGACTCAAACGGCGCAAAACTGATTGGAAGAGAAAGAAACCCGAAAAGGTCCAATTTCGATGACGGTTGCTTCACAGAAAGAATTGTCATCCACCCAAAAACAACACAGGAATATCCGACAGCTGTAACTCTCCGGAAATACTCAATCTTGAATCTTTGAATCAGAATATGGTACATTCCCAGAACTAGCACACCAGATAGTACAACCAAGACAAGAGTGTAATGCAGATAATATTCCACTCCCAATCCTAAAAGCCCCAACTTCTCCACCACACCAAGACTCCAAAGAGCACTCATATTGAACACGAGATGAAGAATGCTTATATGCGAAAAGGCCGAGGTTATAATCCTCCAATAGTGCCCTTCAATGGCGGTTTCGTAACTCAAGCCCACATGAGAGTAACCAATGTTTTTCTTCTGAATGTAAAACCAAATTGCACTGCATATTCCTATAATACAACTTGTGGCTGGCTTTTCCAAGATCTCATAAATCAAAGGCCTCCCCATTTCTAACTAAACACACTTTTCACAATCTTTATTCCAAATTTTATCTTCAACTCTTCAAAATACTCTAATGGGATTCAAGAAAACCCAATACTACTAACTCCACATTCAAGAAAAGCCCATGAAGATCAAGAGTACATTTGCACCACCAAACCAGAGGGAGTTCACTAGAAGCTTAAAAAATCAAAGTGTTTTCTTGAAACCCAATTCAGAATCCGTGAATTTAAGACTACCCAGATCGAAAAAACTCGAACAAATGTCAAATCCACGAATCTTATGAGAGAGATCAAAGAATACGAGTGGGTATAATTGCTTTGGGAGGGAGAGACGAGAGAACTTTTGTCACCTGTTTGGCTTCAAATCGATTCGCGTTCCTTGTTTCCTCTGGCGTTGGATTTTCTGGAACTTTCTTCAAAGCACGGCAGGGTTCAATCCAAGGCATGTAAACTGAATGATAATATTGTAGCTTAAAAAAAAAAAAAAAAAAACGTGAATGATAATATTACTGAAATACCCTTCTCTTCCACCTCCATATTTTCTAGTTTTTTTTTTTTTTTCCTATTTGTCCAAATTTGTTAAGGGGGTGTTTGGTGAATGAGTTGAGTTTGAGTTGAGTTGAGATTTTTAAGTTTGAATAGTAATTTTTATTGACTTTTTCAAAAAGATAAAAAATTTTTCAGAAAAAGATAAAATTAAATTGAAAAATTTGAGTTTGAGTATGTCTACCAAACTCACCAAGTTTGTGACGTCCCCCCCCCCCCCCCCATTTCTCAATTCTACAACGGGGATAAAGTGGTTACCCCTTGGATAGAGTGAAAAATATGAGCCCATAGATGATTTCATATTTTTCACTCATTAAGATCAAAAAGTCATACCAAATAGGTCCAAAAAAAATTACACTTGATAATTTCAAAATATTTCAAAAAAAATTAATTTTTTCCAGCAGTTGTCCCTCAATCGGCAACCCCCTCCCACCGGCAAACCTACCAGCCACTTGCCACTAGCGCAACAATCACAGCGAACTTGCCAACAAGGGTAAGTTGCCATCGACATCGCAGAGTGGGGAGATAGTGGAGCAGTTGAGTGGCGATTTGGGGAGTGAGAGAGTTGTGATGTCGCTAGTCGCTCCCCTAGATCTAGATTTTTTTCTTCCGCAGTAGCAACATTCTCGGGCGACTCTTGAGACCTGTCGATGGGATCCACAAGTAGCCCCCCGATTGCGAGCATTGCCCACCATGGGTCGCACATATCTAGCAGACGTAAAGGGCATTCACCTACAGTCCAGATTAGGCACTAGGGTCGCCTTAGCCACCGCTACTTGCCCCATCTGTCGCATGAGCCATCGAGCCCGCTATTGATGAAAGGGTGCTTGCAGTGTATACCAAAAAAACTAATAGTTACTTGGCGAGTTCTACATCGGCAGTGAGTAAGGATTTTTTGTGGCATTCAAATGCCTATGTGTTGTATTTCAGTTAACAATTGTTTGAAAATTATAACTTAACGGATCCACTTATAACTACATGATTCATGTTCCTAAAATTCTTTGTGGTCGATCTGTTTCGTAAGAATTTGTGCTTATATGCTTGTTATGTATACCAAGAAAAACATAAAAAATGGCTCGTAAAAAATTCCAACCGTGAAAATCAAAGAATGAAAAACAAATGGCAAACGGTTACGGAACTTGATATATATTTGTTAACTAGAGAACAAGGAAAAAAAAGAAAAAAGAAAATACAAATATCAGATTTGGAACTCATGTGAATATCACAACTTTGAGAAACACTGTGACGGTCAAGATTAACATATTCCATATGAAAATAGACGCTAATTTCAATCTAATTTCAATCTTATTACGAACAAAATGTTTTTCTTTTAATAGATTTCGGACGACAATTTAGTGTATTACCTTCATAATTATATCTTTCTGTTTATGGTTGTAATTTAAGATTTAAATATCAATACTCTCGTCGTTTTGTTTACTTGATATTTTCGTAAAAGCAAACTTGTGAAAGAAAGAGAACAAAATGGGATACAAAATTAAATAAATAAATAAAGGATTAATTTCATAAGTATGTATCCCCTTAATTGTATATACTTGTTCATTTTGCCCCGGAAATTTGAGAACCATTCAAAACACACTTTCGTATATACCTAAAGGTTGTTGAAATTACAATAATTGTCATGTCAGCATTCATTAAGCATGTAGATGGATATGAACAGAGGGGACATGTCGAATAATTTTCTATACATGAGGGGTGTTTTGAACGATTTTGAAAATTCTATTTGCGAGATGAATGAGAGTGTATCGTTTCAAGGGGTATTCAGGAAATTTATCCATAAATTAACTTTACTAATTGGAAAAAGTCATGAATACATACAATGAACTTTTCTTAGGGAACAATCCCTAACATCAAATTACATTGATGGAATCAGTGAAATATAAGTTCCCATGACAACTTATCAACCCTTTGGAAAGTTCCATTTATGGAAAAGTTTCCAAATACAGATTGGTAATTTTTGGAGATAAACCATAGCTGTAATTTGTCATGGGAGCTTTCATCCTGATTATTTACCAATGAACAAAATCAGTTCAATCTATGTATCCTTGAACAACAAGAAAAAAGAAAGGAAAAAAAAAAAAAACCTTAATTGTCTAGTAAGAAACACATATTCGGATACTTACTGACCTGTTAATAGCAACAGCTGAAACTGTTATAAAAGAACTCAGTCCTGACAGCCAAGGATCTTGAAAAGTAAACCTAGCTTAAACCAGGACTAAACTTTCCACTTAAATCCACTAAGAAGAAGATCACAGTGGCTCCACCTAGTACATTTCCAAAAATATGTGGGGGAATTTATAGCTGCATCCTTCATAAAGGGCCACAGATATTACTACTTACAGAGTTTCAATGGTCTGTGCTACAAAAGAATAGTGGACAACATGTGTTAAATATTTAAAAGGAGTCAAATTCGAAAACTGAAATTTAATCGTCAATCCATAAGATATCAGATGTTCGCAAAGCTCATTACCTTTGTACCTTAACTCTTGCAATTGTTGTAACTCTCGGCTAGAAGCTAAATTTCTTTCCCAAGTTAAAAGCTGAGATCTTCGGTGTTTCTTCTTTTAATTGTCCTTTTCCCTTGTTCCCCATCCATTCTATTTCAGGACCATTCTTCTTCAATCTCTTTGGAGAATGATCTTCATCATACCAGCCATGGCTTGGTTCTGCCTCATTTTGATCAAGGCCTCTCTTAGGCCTAATCCCAGCTTGATCTGTACTTAGGTTGTGGTCGCCGCTAAGAACAGCTGCGTCCTCATTGGCTACAACATTGTACTCAAATCAATTTTTCATCGACATTTTTGTCCCATAGCAAATGGACCCCAGTCTTCTTTACAAAAACTCGAGCCCCACATTCCAAAGTAATATCAACTTTATCTCCACCCTCTAGCTTAAACATATCATTTGACAAGTAGCGCACCCAAACGTTATCTTCCTCGGAGATTACTATGTCAGATGTAATTGGCATTCTAGTGGGTTCTCCCCCTTTTGTAGAAATGCTGACTGAAATGGTTGGAAGATCAAGAGAAGGCATGCCACTGAGAAAAGATGAATAGACAATACATACGAGAAAGCCTTCCACATTACAACCCACCAACTGGGGCACCTCAATACATATAGAAGCACCCTCTACGGTGTACCTGAACCAGTCAGGAATATAATTACCAGGGAGAGCACAAAATCCTCCTGACATGTTGCGTTGCTGTACAATGTGAAGCATGCTATATAAGCAAAGACAAACACAAACATACGTTTTACAAAGTGGTTGTGTGGTTGGTGATAGGTGGGAAAAAGAGAGTGAGGAAGAGGGATAACCTGTAAGAAGCTATCTTGAAGAGAAGTAGAAATACTGTTGCACCTTTCCATAATAGAGGCTATTATT
The DNA here is from genome assembly GCA_025413025.1 of Ficus hispida. Lineage (NCBI taxonomy): Eukaryota > Viridiplantae > Streptophyta > Magnoliopsida > Rosales > Moraceae > Ficus > Ficus hispida. The sequence continues at coordinate 21,812,818 of CM046368.1, read as the reverse complement.
GAGTTCAGTGGATTATCCATGCCCAGGTGATCAACAAGTTTATGGCAATTGGCAAGGGACAAGGTTTGTACACTTGACAGTTTTGATATGTTGGGAATGTTTTCCAATAAAGTGCAGTTTGTTGCATAGAAGGCCTTCAAACTTGTTGGTAAATTTGGAATGGATTGAAGCATTGGGCAATTGTCTAACCAAAGGTTTTTAAGATTCGGAAGGTGCCCAAGGCTCGGTGGTAAACTACTAAAATTGTTATTTTGCAGTTTTAAAGTCACCATCGAAGGTAAGCTGGTTCCAATGTCCTTGGGAATTGCATCATCTGTTAAATTGCAGCCCGAGAGACATAATGTTGTTAAAGAGGACAGGCCTTGAAAGGAAGGAGGCAACAAACTTTTCGTATTTGGACTCTTTCTTCCCATTAACCAAGACCAGATAAATGAAGAAAATGGCTTAGAAGGTGATGCTTTCAAGCCACATAAAGATAGGTGTTTGAGGTTCATCAATCGTACTATGGTGAATGGTACATTTCTTATATCAGTGTTGTCTGCATCGAGAGTTGTCAGTGACAGCATTTCCCCTATGTCTTCATCCAAATAATCAAACTGTGAACACCCAGAAAGGACAAGAGTTTCAAGTGATTTTAACTTGTAGAAATTTTTTGGAAGGTTCTTGAGAATTTTGCAGTCTTTCAAATTTACCAAAACAAGCTTGCACAGCTGTCCTATTGAATGATGAACCTCATATAAACTCTGACAATCCTTGAGTATTAATCTGCTAAGGTTAGGGAGTTTTGAAAAGTCTGGGGTCCTTCTTAGGAAGTGAGAATGGCTAAGATTAAGAATCTTCAAATTCTCGAGCACCTGCAGAGGACCATCAAAAAACGTAAGGGGGGAAAAACGTAAATCATTAAGCGGTCAGTTAGAGCAATACATGCATACAATGTAAGTTACATACCGACATTCATACATATGCATGCATGCAAGCATTACATATCAGAACGTATAGACAAACATGAAATTGAAGGGTAAAGAACAATTAAAGAAGTGATAAAAAATTTTCATTTCATCATACCTTAGGATCCTTCCAAACTTGTTTCAGATTGCTATATTTCAAGCCTAGAGCAACTAGATTTTGTAGATTAAAATCAGTTGGAATGAACTTTATTGGGAACCCATGCCAACAAAGCCATCTTAGCTCTTTAGAAAGGTACTTGTAGCTTCCATCGAGTTGCACGTAATGGAACTGGAGCAATCTAAGTCTTTGCATATTTGCAAATGCTTCTGTGCTGAAACTAACTTTTCTATGTTTTTCCAGTTTTAGAACAAGTCCTTCAATATTTTCAGTTCCCTGAGAACACACATGAAGCTTTAATAAGAAACTATGTTGCAACGGAGAATGATAATTCATACTCAGGATGTATGTATGCCATTTTTTTCAGGTCAAAAGTAATTTATTATTATTTATGAGCAAAAAACAAGATAGCTAATCAATTCACAAAATAGATACATGATACTCTCAGCACTTGTGTATGTGTGTTTGTGTATGGAACAAATGAGCTAAATGTGTTTTATTTCATTGTAGGTTACCAATAGTGACTGAAAAGGTTCTTACTGTCCTGTTTTCCATCACATGAAATACGTCATCGTGATGCCACAATCTACTCCTTTTTCCAAGCTTTTTGGGAGATTCTTTTCGTACAAGTTCTCTTCCCATGTCTCGGAGCAAACCATGCATCATAAGTTTGTTTTCTTCATTTATAGTCACAAGGCATCGTTGAAGTAGGACATTGATCCCAATTTCCGGATAAAAACCACATCCATCCAAGATTTGCAGAACATAGTTCCTATCCATACCAATAAAGAAACAAGAGATATCGAGGAATATATCTTGTATAGTCTCATCGGTTAATCCATCGTAACTTATTTTAAGTTTTTCTTGAATTTTGTCATGAGGAATCCTCTCTAATTTTTGCAACGCACTTCTCCACTCTGCTTTGCTCCTGCCAAAGAGAAAGGAACCTAAAACCTCCAAAGCTAGTGGCAGGCCTTCGCAGTAAGCAGCGACATTGCTTGAAAATTGAACATAGTCTTGATCAGGGCAACTTCTTCTGAAGGCATGCCAACAAAAAAGCTCGAGAGATTCAGTATCGCTCATCTTTTCAGCCATATATGTAGTATCCACTTCGAGCTGCTTCAATAATTGCCTATTCCTTGTTGTTATAATGAGAATACTTCCAGAACCAAACCAATCACGACTTCTAGCTACAACGTTTAGTTGGTCAACATCATCTACATCATCAACAACAAGAAGTATCCTTATCCGACAAAGTCTTTCTTTGATCTCCATGATTCCTCTATCAGGATTACTTAACTTCACTTTTTGCTTTAAGACATCAGATAAAAGTTGTTCCTGCAAAGAAACCTTACAATTGGGTCGGTTCCATATCTCTCTAACATTTGCAAGAAAACTTCTACCTTCAAAGCTATCATACAATTTGTTATAAATGGCTTTGGCAATGGTTGTCTTACCCATTCCACACATTCCCAAAATTCCTACCATGCAAACCTTTTCACCAAAGCTATTACCTAATTTGGAAGTCAAATCCTGCACTCGAGAATCTATTCCAATAGGATAGAGGGCTACAAATAAGTATGCGTTTTTCAATTGCCTCACAACCTCTTCAGTGATTTTCTTTATGAACTTTGCTTCATGCCTGAAATGTATTTTCAAATTGAAGGGAAGTGAAAAATCATTCCACAAGAGAACTAAGAGGTAATGTAGAAGATTAAACCTGCACGGATTATTATATATGTTTTTGCAAGAATAAATATTGTGAAAAAAAAAAAAAAAAGAAATTCTTAAGTAGACAAATATATATATAATATGTGAAGTGTATGGACGAAAAATCCAGGGCTATTGGCCTTCTAGGATGCTTTCAACAACAATATGGTCCCGAAACAAAAATAAAACCATAGGTCAAGAGAAAAAGAGAGAGAGCGAAACAAAAAAAAAAAAGGGCAGAAACAGATAAATAAATACCCATCAGCCGTGTTTCTAAGATCCCAGCCAGACAGATTTGCAACCTCAGTAAGAGCAACCTTCCACAGAAGTACCTTGTCGGAGCGGAACCTCTTTTCATGTTTCTCAAAAGATTCAGAGAGAACACCCGTCTGTCTCCTGACGTCCGACGGATCCACATCGTAGAAAACGGGAAACACCATTTGCCGAACAGTTCGTCTGCACTCCATGATCTGCACCAGCTCTTCAAGGCACCAACTGGAACCCGCATAGTTTGTGGAGAAAACGACAATGGAGATCCTAGAACCTCGGATGGCTCGAACAAGCTCCGACGTAATGTTTTCGCCTCTCTGGAGTTCGGCATCGTCCATGAAGGCGTTGACTCCGGCGTCCTTCAAGGCGGCGTAAAGGTGGCCGGTGAAGGTCTTGCGGGTATCTTCGCCTCTGAAACTCATGAACACGCCGTAAGTCCACGCACTCGATGATGGCGAGGAAGACGATGAATCTAAGTCCATGGTTTCCTCAGTTTCCGATGTGATTAGACGACACATCAGTGAGTTCCGTGTGTCATTGAAAATTAAAGAAGATTAATGTGAGTTCACCTCATGAAAGTATGTCGCTTTTTTTTTTTTTTTTTTTTTTTTAGAAAGCAAATGTTTTTTATCCACCTATCAATCAATTTTTATTTTTTATTTTTTTAAAATTTTTTATTTTTTTTTTAAATCAAACAAAATCACTATTTAAATTTATAAATCTTAACCCAAACTCAAACATCAAACACCCTATAATATCTTTTCTTTTCATATTATTTTTTTAATTTATTTTACTAATAAAATTTTTTAAAAGTTGTTTTACAAAATAAAAAAAATCAAAAGGTCATTCTGCTAAAGGACTCTGACTTTTAAGATTACGGTCATTTTGTTTTTTTGGCTAATGACTTTCTTTTTTTGAAAAACTGGAAAGGAAATTAAAGTAAAATAGCAAGGTAATCAGAGAAAAAAAAAATCATAAATTCCCTCTTAAATATGTTAATACTGTCAATATATCTCTTGAATTATTAAGTGTAACTGTTGTACCTCCTGAATTTTGACACAAGTTGTCTTCTTCATTAATTTTTGTTAGTTTTTTTTGTTATTTTTCAAATCAAAATATCTCCCGATCTTTACTTTTGTGTCAAAGTAACACATTATCTTTGTATTTGTATCAAAACACATCTTAATCTTTAATATTTATGTTATATTGTACCTCTTATTTTTAATTTTATGGTAAACTACCCCTAATCTTTAATATATGTGTCAAAATATCCCATCTATTTAATTTATTTAACGTTGTAAATTAACTTAATAATTATTAACTTTTTAGAATAGGTAAAAAAAATTTAGTTCTTATTCTAATAAAATAATATGCATTATTTTTTAACACATTATGTTTTATTTTACTTATTTTAATTCAAATTTATTTAGATTATGAGTTTATTTATGCGTACCATAGTTGATAGGATTCAAAGGGAGGATTTGGATTTCAAATAAACTATTTGCTTGGCCTTTATAATTCGAAGTCAGAATCATTACGAATCTTATCCATATATTTACTTAAACTCATAATGAGAATAGTATTATAAATTTACTTTTATACCCTTTTCTAATTATATTTTTGAATTTAAAAAATAATTGATTTGGATATATTTTTACATTGCTATCAATCACAATTAAACTAAAAGTTGTAATATTATGACAATAAGATAATAAATATGAGCCATGTAGTTAGTTTTTTTTTTTTTTTGGGACAAATTTCATATTTTTCCCCTAAACTTTGGGTCATATCACAAAATGCCTCTTAAAACTTTAATTTGTAACTTATGTTATTACTCAATTTTGAAACATTAATAAATTTCCCCCTTCTCTTAGTTTTGTTAACAAAAATTGCCACATGTCAAACTATTAAGTAATGAGATTATAAAAATGAGTGAAATTCAAATTAGCCCCTTTTATGTTAAAAATTAGATTTTTAAGATAAATTCAAAAGAAAAACCTTTCTATATTATTTTATTATCATAATACTCATTCAAACCCAGTCAAATGATTGGTTTATTTTTATTGCAGATCATTTGAAGAAGTTTGTTCGATGCTTCAGATCTCTTTAGAGAGGTTAAGGGAAGTTATTCCATAGAGAGAAAAACCAAAATAACATATTGAACTACTCTGCTTTAAAAGAATAGCATAAATCAAAATATTGTAACCTAGCATAATTAGGTTAAACTAAAAAGATAAAAACCTAAAAATACCCATGACCCTCAAAACCCTCTCTTCGCTCTTTACCTTTGCAACGTCATCGTTAGCAATCCACGCCATTATTGATGATCGAAATCCTCCGTCACAGTTGCCGACACTGTTTCTTCGTTGTCATTGTCGTTGTCACCAATGATGACTCTGCTCCATCACTAGAAGACACAACCTTCGCAATCTCCACCAAGAGCTCGCTCGTAACGGTGGGAATTGCAAATGAGATCTCAATTTCGGCGAAATTAAAAGCATGTTGGATCTCAAAAGCCATCATCACCGACATATCTTCATTGATGAGAACTCCAACGATAATGGGAGTGCAGATCAAGTGACAGTCGTCAGTCCCTAAAAGAAAAAAAGATAAGTTCTACAGTCTCACGTTGCTTGGGAATGGATATATGTAATGGTTCATAAGTAAAGAGACTACCTTTAAATAGTATGATGCATTTTGGGGTGAACCCAAGAGCAAAACCGTGTGAGCACGAGGCCCAAAGTGTACAATATCATACCATATGAAGGCAGAAGTCGTTACAAATGGTATCAGAGCCTATACCTAACCGGAAGTATGGCCAACGAGGATGATGGGCCCCAAAATTAGGGGTGATTGTAACAATCATCAGTCCCTATAAAGAAAAAGATAAGCTGTGCAGTTTCATATTACTTGGGAATAGATATATGTGATGGTTCATAAATAATAATATCACATCTTAATGGTACGAGACATTTTGGGGTGAGTCAAAAAGCAAAATTGTGTGGGTTCGAGGCCCAACGCGGATATTATTATACCAAAGGGAGGCATGGGTCGTTACAGATCAAGACCATAATAGTGTCGTCTTCATCCGTGAGTTCCAGTGAGCTTCGATGTCTCACGATCTCGCGATGGAAAGGAGATTGATGGTGAGAGAATCATGATCTCTCGTCGGAGTTGATCGGGACTCTAACTGCTTCGCATGATGTCCTTCTTCGGTGACGTGGCGGCGGCGGTAGCGCTGCTTAGTTTTGGAATTCTTGCATATTTGAGTTTTTTTTTTTTAAAGGTTGATTTGGATTTCGTTCATGGGTATCCTCAGAATTTTTAAAAAATTAAAGGTTTTTAAGAAAATAATAAAAGATTGTTAAAATTCATGTAAATATTATATAAAAATCTAATGGTTAGTAAATAATCTTATTTATTAATAAACACTAGATTTACTAGGAAATAATCATATTTACATATAAATTTGATATTTACAATACATATTTATCATTCATTTTTACATTGTTAATTCATTCCGTTGATTTAACATTTACATGTAAATATGATACTTTTATGAAAATACAAATATTTACTATGTCTTTTTTAGATTCTAAATTCATCTTGTTGATATGATTCTAAAATTTTTTATTTTCTTTAAAATGTGAATTTTCCGTGTAATTGGATTTATTATTTTCTATTATTTACAATTGATTTTTTAAAATTAAAAATTTAAAAAAATGTCTATTATTCCATAGATTGCATAGATTAGGTAACAAAAAAAAACACTAAAATAACTTAAAAAATGCCTATTTCTCCTTTTCCAGTAAGTTAGGCTTTTAAAGTTTTCAGTTGGGTAAATAAATTTATTTACATGTAAATATTTATATTTCTTGTAAATATTTATATTTTTAAATATTATTTACCAATAAATCTAATTATTTTTTTTAAAGAAAGTAAATTCAATTATTTCCCAATATATCAAATGCAACAGTTTTGTCTTAAACAAAAATATTTTTATTTAGAAAGTTCCACACAAATATAAGTATTATAAGTTAGCCCCAAGATCCCAAATCAGCCCAAAAACCCAAACCCTAACCCAACTTGCCAGAATACCGGGTATTTAGTATGGGGTAATCTTTTATAAAAGAATGAGAATTTTAAGATTATCATGTTTTTTATGAGGTTATCTTATTTTAAGATATCTGGGAATCTGAAACCCATGGGTTTCAGATACCCTTATAAAGGGGTAATCTAAAACTCACCTCCCCCCTTAGGTTTCAGATTACCCTCTATCTAAATATCATGGTAATCTTAAAATTTAAATAATTTAGACATAATTATCCTTTTATATATACAAATTACCCCTTATGTTTTGTTCTTTTTCCTAATACGTTTATTTATATATATATATAGATAGAGTTTTTTTTTTTTTTTTCTGTTTTCTTTTTTGTTCTTTTTCCTAATAGTTTATATATATATATATATATAGAGATTGTTTTTTTTTTTTTCGTGTTTTCTTTTTGTTCTTTTTTCTAATACGTTTTTATATATATATATATATATACACAGAGATTGTTTTTTTTTTTTTCTGTTTTCTTTTTTGTTCTTTTCCTAATACGTTTATATATATATATAGATTGTTTTTTTACTGTTTCCTTTTTTGTTCTTTTTCCAAATACGTTTATATATATATATATATATATAAAAGTCACCCACCTCCTTATATATATACTTTACATACGTTTAATGTGTTATATTTGTAATTAATTGTTATTGAAAGTATATATTAATTTAATAAAGGATAATTTTGTCATTTATTAAGAAAAAATAACATTTATGTTCACAACCAAACATAATAATTTAACATTCCCGAGAATCTGACTAAATTATTTATGTACAAACCAAACACTATAATCTAATATTCTCAGGAATTTGATTACTTTAAAAATTATCAGATATCTAATTACATTTGATTACCTTCAACCAAACACCTTGACTGCAGCCCTAACTGCTCACCGGAGCACAACAATAGAATGTTAAATATATTTATAGAAAATAAATGAATTTAATAATCTATTTATTTCATTGGGTGAGTCAAAATATTTGCAATTAAATAAATGAATTTAATTAATAAAATAAAATGAATATACTAAGTAAGATAACAAAAATCAGTATATTCAATTATTTTTCTATAAATATTGGTATTTTTTTTATATTTCTTTTAGTTTCTTCCCCAAGTTTTATATTTACAAAATAAAACTAGCATTAATTATGTGAATCTGATATTTAACACAATAATATGTATATTTACTAGGTGTAAAAATATATATTTACAAGTAAATAAGTTAAAAAGCATTTACAAAACATTTTATATTTACAAAATCCATACAATTAACAATTATTGCAAACTTAACCCTAAAAATTAAAAAAATCCCAAAACAGCCCCAAATGAGCCCCAAATTACCAAACCCTAACCAAATACCCAAGCCTAGAATTACAGCAACAGACAGCAACGTCGCCGCCACTCCATGTCGCCGGAGAGGGAGACCGGTCTCCCGCGGTCATCGCCGGAAAAGAAATGCGATGGAAGTCGCGATCTCCTTGGAACGGTCGCGACATCCTTTAGCCAGCAAAGACAACCTGCAAAAAAAAAAAAAAAATTCAACAAATCCCAGACGAAGAACAACAATCCCAGACAGACATCGCATCGGCCATTGACGCCTCACCTCCGGAGAAACATCGAGACCAAGATTAGTTGCCGGAAGAACATCGCTACCAAGATTCGCCGTCCTGCTGTGATCTTCGGTTGGCGAGGCGAGAGAGAGAGAGAGAGAGAGAGAGAGTGGGGAAGAGAGAGACACAGCAGGGGAAGAGAGAGAGGAGAAAGGGGAAAAACGGTCTCATTGCCTTTGGCATCCCGCCGCCGGCGCGCGATCCTTTTGGTCGATGGAAAGAGAGACACAGCAGGGAAGAGAGAGACACGCATCAGTGGAGGAGAGAGGAGGGGAAAGAGGGGTAAAATGGGAAAGAAATAATTTATTTTAAGAAAGAAATCTAAAATATACTATAATTTATCCTGCTTTAAAAATCCTACTATATATTTCATTACTTCTATTAAAATATGTTATAGGGTATAAGTTATCTTTTTAAATATAAAAGGATTATAATATGCTTTCCAATCCTAATAATATTTTTAACATCATATGAATTATCATCTAAATTATTAATAAAATTACATAACCAATTCATTTTTGTTAATTAGGGGGGGCGTTCGCCTTAACACTTTGTTTGCGGCATTTCTTGGACAGGAACGAGCTGCTTCCATTGTCTGTCTCGCTATATAAGTGAATGCTTTCAGGCATATGCTGGTGCTGGAATATGGCTCTCCAGTCCTAATTATCTTTAACCATCATATAAATTATCATCTAAATTATTAATCAAATTATATAACCAATATATTTTTGCTAATTAGGGCCGTGCATCTTGAACCCAAACTCGGGAATCCCACCCGCAACTGCCCATCCCGAACCCACCAGACCTGAAAACCGCCAACCCGACACATACATATAGGGGAAATGGTGTCGTGTACTCGTGTTAACACATATTGATGAAATCCTGGGGACGACGCATGGTGGGTGAGTGCAGGGGGGCCATACCGACACGGCACACTTTTTTTTTTTTTTTTTTTTTTTAATGGAGTAGGGGAGCCAGGAAAATTAGATGATATGCATGCAATGATATAGGCACTGGTTTTGAGATGAGTTGGCGCTTGTCTTCTGAAATTAGTCAACGTACTGGTCAACAATGATTCTAAGATTCTATAAAATGATGACAAGGTAATTTTTTTTACAACATTAGAGATTTAGAGTGTACAAATTGTCTACGAGGACAGTAAGAAAAGATGTAATAATCCATTACTACTTTCTTATGTTTAAAGGAGCTCAGCTCATATAATTAAAGTAGAGAACATTAAAGATATGTTAGTGAGTAATATCAAGCCAAGAATAATTTATTAAAATGGTCCGATAATTAGATAGGCACAAAAAAATGAACCAGTAAATAATACATAATTAAATTTTTAATAGTTGAATGCTGCAGATGGTATGAAAGTAACTGAAATATTATAGGAACGACCAAAGTATATGTATGGAAAAAAAAAAGTGATTAAATGAGAAAATAGATAAATAACTAAAGCTATACATGCAATTTGCATTCTTATTGAAATATTTTAGAAATGATATAATATATTATTACTATATACTAAAGAGAAACTTACTATTCTTTCTACGGTTTTGAATATACTTTTTTTTTTTTTTTTTTTTTCCGGTGTTGCAGTTACAGTGCGAACAGTCCAGAACAGTGAGATTACGCTCTTGCCCTCCTCCGTTTGTCTGCCTTTTGGTTATCCCATAGTGGATGGACGAAATTGCCCTCGAAACTCTTTTTTTTGTTTGGCATTTTTGCTGCCAAAATCCTAAGGTTGTTGTTGCCTTTGCCCTTTGGGTTCTTTGCCGGCTGTCTTTCTCATTTATTGCATGTTGTCTTCACTATTCATCTTCTTCTCTCTCTTTCTCGCTCTGTCGGTTCTCCTCTTTCTTTCTTCTAAATTTTTTGGGTTTTTGGTGTTGCCGTTGCTCTGTCCGCCGTTCTCCTCTTGATTTTGAGTGTATGTTGTTTATGTTTTTTGTTTTTTTGTTTGATTTTTGTATGTTGTTTATGGTTTTTGTTTTTTATATTTTATTTTCAGATTTGTTGTTTTTCTCTCCTCTCACTTCTTCTTCCTCAATCTTTTGTCATTTTCGAGTATGTGCATTTTAAACCCTAAAACGGTTATATTGTTGGTGGGGTTGGGCTGTCTGCCGCCTCTCTCTCTTCTTTGTTGCATATTCTCTTAACTATTTATCTTCTTCTCTCTCTTTCTCGGTCTCTCGGTTCTCCTCTTTTTTTGTTCTAAATTTTTTGGGTTTTTGGTGTTCAGCTTGCTCTGGCCGCCGTTCTCCTCTCGATTTTGGGTGTATGCTTTTTATGTTTTATGTTTTTTTGTTTGATTTTTGTATGTTGTTTTGGGGTTTTTTTTTTTCTCGGATTCGTTATTTTTGTCTACTTCAACTTCTTCTTTTTTGATCTTTTCTCATTTTCGAGTATGTGCATCAAATATTGATGGGGGAATTATTTTTTTTTGGGGTGGGAAGATAATTCAATTTTTCCAGAGTCATACGTTTTGATTTTACAGTGTTTTTTTTTGGGTATTTTTGAGTTAGGTTGTATAATATTTTTTTGTTGTTTATTGTTTATGCATTTTTGTTTTATAAGTGTAGCATTTTCTTTTTATTGTTTTTGAAACTCTGTTTTCGGTTCCTTTTATGTTTTCAGCTGGTCTTTTGTCATTTTTTGTTGTTTTTCTATTTTTTATTTTGTCAATCTACTGTTTATAAGTTTGGTTTTTATTTTTCTGAGGGTATGAATAAATTTTTTTTCAACTCCAGGTTTTGATTTAGGGTTTTTTTTTTTGGTATTTCCGAGTTACATTCTGTAATATTTTTTCCCTTATCTATTGTCCATGCATTTTTGTTTTAAATAAAAGTTGAGCATTTTATTTTTATTGTGTTCTTGGAATTATTTTGTTCATCTCTATTGTTATTATTTGTGATTTGATATTTTTTGGGGTTTTTTGATTTTTTTTTTATTCCACCGGTGTATGTATGTAAGAAAAAAAAAGGATTTTCTTAGTTTTGTTTTCTTTGTTTCAGTTTTTTTAGTATTCAAAGTTGATTTTTCTTTCTCACATTGTTTGGATTTATATTTTTGAATTCTGGATTTTGATATTTTGTTCTTCTTTCTTTTTTTATAATATTGTTTATTATTTTTATGAACTGTTGATTGTTCATTTTTTGTCACCAGGATGTAAATTTTTTTCTCCTTAATCTTGATTCTCGACTATCTTTATCTATTAGTCATTTAGGTTTTATATAATTATGTTATTTTTTGGTTGTTGTTCAGTTTTTGTTTTACAGGTTGAAGTTTTGATTTTTATTATTTAGTTCCACTTTTTTTCCCTGTCGTTTGTCATTTTTCTAGTAAACTTTATATGTCGTTTTTTTTGTTATTCAGATTTAAGATTAATCTCTTTTTTTTTTTTTTTCCTATTATTGTTATTTTACTTTTTTCTCAGAATTTTTTCACTCAATCATTGAATAGAAATTGTTTCTTTAAATTTTTTCCTCCCTCATTATGGTTATTTACATGCTTCAATGTACTATACAGTTAAATGCAAAGAATGAAATAAAACATTTAGGTATGTTTTTCTTTTTTTCTTATTTATCTTAGTATTTTTTCCTCTCTTTTTTTTTTCTCATAATTAATTGATTTTCAGTTTTTAATTTTTGTAGATTGGAGTTACAAAGCTATTCAGATCACTGAGGCAGAATACAAAGGAAGATATTGAAGATTTTGTTTATGTAATGTTTGTATTTCTCAATTTTCCCAGTTGTTCCCCTCGGCTAATAGTTGTTTTATTTTGAACTCAAAATTTTTTCTGCGTTTCTGTTTTGCTGTCATGTTTCATGTTTCAATTTTATGATTTAGTTAGGTTTCAACAGATTGTTAGCTTTTCTGATTACTCAATTTTCTAGATTATTCACGTAATTTCTATTGTTTGATGTTATCCTCTGTGTTTGCTGATCTGTCATGAGCATTAAATGCTTCTATATCATTGTGTTTTGGTTGAATTATTGGTATTTGTTTTTCCTCTGCTGTTTACAGCTTGCTAATTAATTTGACTGGTAAAGATTTTTTATATCTTAAAATGTGTCATTAATATTTTTAATTTTCTTTCTTTTTGTGATATATTGTGACTTAATGTATCTCAGATTATATATATATATATATATATATATATATATATCTTTGTTGAAAATTTCTTCTCTCTCTTTTTCACCGACCTTTTTTATCCAACTTTTTTGAAATAAAATTTTCAGCACATTTTCTATTATAAATACTTTTTTACTCATTTATTACCTTACTCTCACATATTACCACTACTTTCACTTAAATACCTTCTTAATTACGCTTCTGTGAACCCTCCTTAATTCTCAACCGAAATTCTTTACTCTGGTATTTTCTGAAAACTAATGGTCTTCACATCTTCATTTCTGTGCAAAGCTACTGTTTTTAATCAGGTACTATTCATATTTATGTCTCTTAATTAGAATTTATTGTTCTTTTATTATATTAAGATTAGTTGCTTTATAATTATTGGTATTATCCTTATAATCATACTATATGAGGAATCATTTTCCTATTGTGTTTAGTTTTTTCTTTTTCCTCCATTTTTGTTTCTCTGTTCTCTCCCCTGCTTTGATAAAACTATTATTCTGATTTTGTTACCCTTTTTTTTAAAAAATTATTATTGTTATTATAAGTTAGATTATTATACTATATGATTTGTCAATTTTGTTTCACTGCTGTGACTATTACTGTTGTTGTGATGAATGTTTGGTTTTTTTTTTTTTTTTTTTTTCATTTGCTCCCTACTCCCTCTGTTTTCTGTCTTTATTTTCTGTTTTTTATATTTTAAATGTTTTGTTTACAAGATTTTGGTCCAAAATTTATTACATGCTATGATAATTTCTATTTATAGATATTATAATACATATACCAAATATATTACTTAATTTGGTATATGTTACTGAACTCAATATTATTCAAACTTTATGTTGAATAACTACTCTATATTATTTGATAGTCTTAATTGATACTGTGAGTGTTTGGGAAATAGAACTTCTATCTTTTCTGATAATAAAATCATATTCAATATAATACTGTTTAACTTATTATCTTATTTTTGCTATCTTTACAACTTTTTATTTTTACTGTTTTGTGTTTCCTGTTATTTTTTCTATTTCTATTTTTAAAAGTTAAATTTTTGCCTTTGTTTTCTGTCTTTGCTGGTACTCTCATCTCTTTACTACACTTTCTGTTCACTTTTTTCTTACAATTCTTTTCTTTATGTTATTTCTGTTTTCTTCTTTTTAATTTTTTCTACATTATATATGTTCCCAAACATCTCACATGGTGACTACTAAGACAAGGTTGAATGACATTTTAGTTATTCTTTATAAGTAATCTTATCATATGAAAGATCTGAGCATAATCTAATAAATTTTAATTTTCTTTTATTTCTGTCAAAAACAGTGTGATAAATTTTTTTAATATTTTGTATGATATAAACATATTCAATTCCTTATTTACATTAGTGTATATATATTGATTGTGTATATGTTTATTTGTCTCTTCTATTTTGTTGCCATCTTATTATTACTTTTGCTCATGATTTCTGATTATTTGATTCTATAATTTCATACAAGTTTTTCCTATATTCTTATTAGCCGAGGGGAATTTGTTTTTTTTCAGATTGTTTAATATTTAGATTCATTACAAAATTTTATGTATATAAATCTCTTTATAGTTACAAATGTTTGTAATTTTTTTTGTTTAATTTAATTTTTTATATTTTGTAATTGATGTAATTTTTATTATATGGTTCAATTTTTATACTATATTATGTTTTATCCTATGTTATGTTGTAGTAGAACAACAAATTTTTAGGTTATCAAAATTTAACTAATTTGTTAAATAGTTTTGACAAATTGTTTAGCTTCATAATTTCATATTTATATAAAAAAACAAAAATTGTTTTAACATATTAATAACAACAAAGAGTGATAAAGAAAGAATTATAAGTTTATAAAAAAATTAAACTTCTGTAACTATCAATAAGTTACCATCCAAGTGTAAAATAAAATGTCCAAATATTTTTTTACAATATTTTAAATACTAAACGAAAATAATAAATATTAACCAACAAAAATTTTCGCCAAAAACAAACACCCAAACCACAGACCAAATTAATACAATTAATTTATACTTATAATAAAATTACATCAATTAACAAAAATGTTAAAAACTTTCCGCAAAAAAATTTCGCCAACACTAACATATCAATAAATATATCAATACAATCAACATATGATATTCAAAATAAAAAACAAGCAAAAATATGAAAATTAAAAAATAATTTCTTAAAATTTGTAATTATAAAAATTTTATTAATTTACAACAAAATTAAGGCTGAAAATTTCAACTTAGAAAAATAAATTATATTCAATTATTTAAATTTATAAAAACTAAATTTCTATACGTAAAACAGTATATGATAATTTATATAAATTTTAAAATCTAAAAGTTGTATAAAATTATAATAAGTTAAAATAATATAAATTTATATTTATGTTTCAAACTAAATTATTATTTATGTCATTCTTTAAATTTAAAAATATTTAAATTCAATTTAGTATGTTCATAATTTTATTTATTTAAATAATAGAAATTTGTGATATTTTTTATTTTTAATATTTTGATTCTTATTTATTATTAATAGTTGTTTAATAAAAATATATTGTTTTAGTTTCGTAGATTATGCAAAAATTTTATTGTTAATATTTTATTCCAATAATTTGTATTACAATATTTTTATTATGTAACTGATTTTTATTTTTAAAAAGAAAATTCTCCATTTATAAATTTTGTTTTATCTTACATTTATATCTATAATTTTTTTCCTTCTAATAAATCCAACATTTTGATACAAACCTGAATGTAAATATTATAATATGATCATAACTAATACTAAAAAAATATACTTATCATAATTATATTATTTATCATAATTAACTATTAATATTATATAATATTCAATTATTTCATTTTATTTTTTTCCCTGTATTCCCCTGCATAGCACGGGCACTCAACTCGTCTAGTCTATAACTATATTATAAGAGTGAAGTTGGCTAATAACACTTCAAAATTTTGGTTAAATTATTTTGTTTTTTTGTGATGATGTCTTTCCTTTTTTTTTTTTTTTTTTTTTTTTTACTTTTTCTTGATTTCTCTTGTTTTGTTTTTTAATAACTTTTTTAAATGTTTTTTTTTAATTTTTTACCATAAAATATCATTAAAAACGTTGACATTTATATTTATAAAGTAGATATTTAATAATTTTAATATGCATGCGCTTCACACGTCCGAAGCACGTGATTTTAACTAGTATAATAATATATGCCGGTGGTGTTTGGATGTTATGTTATTTTACTTTGTAGGCGAGTGAGAGGCTTTAGACATGAAATAACACTAACAATATGAAAACTTTAGGTGAGATGTCAGCAAATAAGGGAAATAAGCAATTAGCTTTAGTGGGAAAAATAAAAGATATAGAACAATAAAGAAACTAGGCGGTGAGGTTTAAGGATGAGATGAAATAATTGAATTTAAATATTAAAATACAAGAAGACGAATGATTGGATTAAATATCATAAGTACGAATGCATACTAAAAGTATTAAAAAGATATCAAAAATAAAACTAAAAATTAGAAATATACCTGTTAGGTGTGTCAAGAGTCAAAGAGTAAAATGTGAATAATGTTAGGAGTTACCAAGGAAGAATACAATTCCCATGACTTAGGAATTTTAGATCAATGACCGGAGATGGACTGCCTTCTCTTCACATAAAGTTTGCCAAGAGTAATTAAAATTATATTGTTGCATTCTTTGAATGAAAGTATTTTGTATAAATTTTAAAGATTCAAACTCCTCTCTTGGTATATTTTCTTTAGGACACTAATTCCTACCATTTAATTATTTTCTGTCTTTTATCCTATTTTCCTTTTTGCCTTTTTTTTTTTTTCCCTCTACTACGTGCAGACCATTTCTCTCACTGTCTTTTTCCTCCGCGCCCACGTTTGCAAGCCCATTGTCCTCCTTTTATATGCCGGGCTGGGGGAGCAATTGCTCTTAAAATATTATATTTTATTGCACAAATGCCACTAGGACTCAACAATGTACCCCACCTTATCTCACGTGGCTCTCTTTCTTTTTTACATGTTGATTTCTCACTAGCTTTTTTGGACGTTTGCTTTTTCTTTTTTTTTTTTTTTTTTTTAAGTCACCGAATAATACATAGCTCTAGCTCATGCTGCTTTCATTCCAACAGATGGATTGTTACAAAACATTTTTCTCTTTTCTCTCATGTTGATTTCTCACTAGCTTCTCTAGAGATATATTGCTTGTTCATATAAAAAGCTACCCGTTTGTGAATTATCAGATAACAGCTACATCTTTAGCTCCTACTTGCTTTCATTCAATAAGTGGATTGCTATAAAAATTGCTTTTGTCATAAAAGCTAGAGTTTCGCCCTTTTTTTTTTTTTTTAGATAGATATACGCGTGTGCGCGTGTATATATATATTCATACATATATTTAGTTTTTCTTTTTAATATTATTATCTCGTGAACTGTTTTTAAATTGTTTTGCTTTTAGACATTCTTAGATCATTAATCTAATTTCGTTAATGTGGGTCCCTAAGACAATATCGTATCCAATCTCTCCCCATGACATTATATTCCCACTTGGTAATATCCGTTATCCATCTCCACTCCATTTTTTTTTTTTTTTTTTACCCCAAAACAATAACCAAGGATCTTGAAAAGTAAAGCAAGCTTAACCTTCCAATTTAACCCACTGAGAAGAAGATCATTCTGGCTCCATATATTATGCTACCAAATATATGATCGGGAATTTAAGCCGCATCTTTTAGAAAGAATGACCGGAAAACATAACATAGTCCAGCTTTCGAAAGCTTCCACGAACGGTACAAATTACACAACTTCAATGGTCTGTGCTACGAAATAGAGTAGTAGACACTAGACAACATAGGTTACAGACATAATAAAACCGAAAAATCAAACTGACAAGAATACAAACAACTCAGAAAGAAAAACAAAACTTTATTAACTATACATAGAAATATGTGTAGATACTATCTAATGATAGGAGAATCGTGTGGACAGCATTTTGATCTACACAAAAATTAAAAAGGATATAAAAAAGAGTAAAATTCAAAAAACTGAAATTCAATCTTCAATCAAGTCTCTCAACCAGATCTTCCATATGATTTCAGATGTTCGCAAAGCTCATTACCTTTGTACATTAACTCTTGCAATTGTTGCAACTCTCGGCTAGAAGCTAAATTTCTTTCCCGAGTTAAAAGCTGAGATCTTCGGTGTTAATTGTCCTTTTCCCTTGTTCCCCATCTATTCTATTTCAGGACCATTCTTCAATCTCTTTGGAGAATGATCTTCATCACACCAGCCATGGCTTGGTCCTGCCTCATTTTGATCAAGGCCTCTCTTAGGCCTAATCCCAGCTTGATCTGTACTCAGGTTGTCGTTGCAGTCGCCGCTAAGAAGAGCCGCGTCCTCATTGGCTACTACATTGTACTCGATCATTTTGTCACTTGCATCTTTATCCCATTGGAGATACACCCCTATCTTCTTCACAGTAAATTGAGGCCCCAAATCTAAAATAACCTCAACTTCATCACCTCCTTCCAACTTGAACATGTTACTTGAAAAGTGGCCCTGCCAAAGGTGATCTTTGTGGGAGCTTACTACATCAATAGTAATTGGCCTTCGTGTCGTAATAATCCCCTTAGTGTAATTGATCACCGAAATGCTAGGAAGATCAGGAGATACCGTATCATCGGGAGATGAAGATGAATACACAATGCAAATGGCTAGACTCTCCAAATTACAATCCACCTGCGAGGGTACTTCAAAACACAAAGAATTACCCTCATCAACGTAGGTGAACCATTCAGGAATATCATCACCAGGGAAGAAAACACCAAACATTCCATTTGTGTTCCATCCCTGTACAATGAGAAACATGATAGCATAAGCCAACAAGAAATGTGTCATTTGCGAGAAAGCGCACAAGTGGGAGAGAGATTATTACCCGTAAGATGCTTCCCTTGAAGGCAGTAGAGATATTATTGCATCCTTCCATGCGAATGACTGCCATAGACTTCAGTACCTTATCCAAGCCTGGGATATCGACGAGTTCATGGCAATTTGTAAGGGACAATGTTTGCAGTTTCGAGATTTCTGACATGTTGGGAATGTTTTCCAATGATCTGCAGTTTCTTGCATGAAGAGCATTCAAATTTGTCGGTAGATCCGGAAGTGATCGAAGCATTGTGCAGTTGTCCAAGACAAGGTCCTTGAGCTTGGAAAGAGCTTTTAGACTCGAAGGTAAGCTGTGAAAACTGTTATTTTCTAGGCTCAAATACACAAGGGAAGATAGGCTGCCGAGGTCTTTAGGAATTGTGTCATCTGTTAAATTGCAGCCGTTTAGACGTAACGTTGTGAGGGAATTCAAGCCCTGTAAGGAAGGAGGCAACAAATTTGCAGATCTCAGGGGACTCTTCCTTGGCGTTAGCCAGGACCAGATTAGTGAAGGCAATGACTTAGATTGTGACGCTTTCAAGCTGCATAATGATAAATGTTTTAAATTCCTTAATCTTACTATCGTAAAGGGAACTTTTCTTATTCCGGTGTCATCTGCAAGAAGAGTTGTCAACGATACCAATTCCCCTAAATCTTCATCCAAGTTATGAATCATGGAACACCCTGAAAGTATCAGAGTCTCAAGTGATTTTATTTTGTAGAAATTCTTGGGAAGGTTCTTAAGATTTCTGCAGTTTTTCAGATTTACCAAAACAAGTTTGTCAAGATGCCCAATTGACGGGTGAACGTCGTACAAGCTCTTGCAATCTTTCAAGATTAATTTTGTGAGATTAGGGAGTTTCGAAAAGTCAGGAGTTTGGATCAAGTAGTGGGAATGACTAAGATTAAGGAACTTCAACTTCTCCAGCAGCTGTAAAAGGTAAAATAAAAGAAATTCTGTCACAAAATGTTTACAACAATATTAATTATGAACTTCAAAAGTATAGCATAAAATATTTAGTAAGATGGTTTTTAATTATACCTGAGGATCCTTCCATACTTGTCTAAGGCTGCTATATTTCAAACTGATAGCAACTAGATTTCCATGATAAAAATTGTTTGGTATGAACTTCATGGGGAATCCATGCCAACACAGCCACCGCAACTCTTTCGAGAGGTATTCATAGCTTCCGTTGAGTTGTATATAACTGAATTTTAGCAATCTCAGCTTTTGCATATTTACAAATGCTTCTGTGCTAAAACTAGCCTCGCTAAGTCTCTCCATGTTCAGACTGAGTCCTTCAACCTTTTCAGTTCCCTGTTAACATAGTGCACCGGATGAGAAGAGATGCTAAATTTGGAGATAAAAAAATTTAAGTTCTTACCGTGTGTTTGCTCAATACATCATATGCATCTTCATGATGACACAATCTGGTCCATTTCCCAGGCTCTTTGGGAGACATTTCTCGGACGATTTCTCTTCCCATATCTCGAAGCAAATCGTGCATTATAAACTTCTTTTGCTCACTTATAGTTACAAGGCACCGTTGAAGGAGGACACTAATTCCGATTTCTGCATAAAGACCGCATCCATCCAAGATCGGTAGAACATAGTTTTTGTCCATGCCAATAAAGAAACAAGAAATATCAAGAAATATATCCTTCACATTATCATCACTTAATGCATCGTAGCTTATCCTAAGTTTTTTCTGGATATCGATGTGAGGAATCCTTTTCAATTTCTCTAATGCATTTCTCCACTCTGACTTGGTTCTACCAAAAAGGAAAGAGCCTAAAACTTCAAGAGCTAGTGGCAGACCCCCACAGTAAGAAACTACATTCCATGAAAGATCAAAATATCCGTCATCAGGATAACTTCTTCGGAAGGCATGCCAGCTAAAAAGCTCAAGAGATTCAGTGTGACTCAATTGTTTAGCCATACATATAGAATCTACTTTGTGGACCTTCAATAATTGTTCATCCCGGGTTGTTATAATGATTCGACTCCCTTGGCCAAACGAATCACGACTCCTAGCCAGTGCATTTAGTTGGTCCACATGATCTACATCATCGACAATGACAAGTACCCTTCGACGGCAAAGTCTTTCTTTTATGACCACAACTCCTGCATCAACATTATCAATCTTTACTTTGCACTTAAGGATATCAGAAGAAGTTGCTTCTGCAAACGAACCCGCTGATGAGGTTGATCCCAGTTCTCTCTCACATTTGCAAGAAAACTTAAGCCTTCAAAGCTGTGATAGAATCGGTTATAAATGGCTTTGGCTATAGTGGTTTTACCCATTCCACCCATTCCCCAAATTCCGATCATACAAACCTTATCGTCTGATCCAACACCTAATAGTGAACTGATTCCCTCCACGCGGAATCTATTCCAACCGGGTAAAGCGCTACAAACAAGTATGTGCTGTTCAGTTGCCTTGAAACCTCTTCAACAATTTTCTTGATGAACTTTGCTTCATGCCTAGGATTAATCAACAAATAACATTGCAATAATTATAACAATCCTTACAAAAGAAGTTGGAGCTAAAAGTGATTATGTATCGGTGCAATTATTCGAATATCAAGAAAATGAATTCTTTAATATGACATTAGCGGAGTCTTAATATCTAAATAAAATATGTAATCAAACTAACAATAAGTTGCAATTATGTAAGACTTTTCATTCTTAATGCAAACAATGTAATCATAAGATCATCCTCTAACTTTTTGTTCAAACAGAAAAGTCCGCAACCTACCAATTTCATAGGTGAAAAACCAGAAAAGAAAAAAATTAGAAACAAAACATCGAAGCCTTGGTTCTGCCTCAAATTGAAAATGGTAGCCATTTTTGTTACTCCTGTCATTGTATAAGAGACAACACCAGCAAATTTATCCAGGGGGCTCAAATTAAGTCAAATCTTGAACTAAATCAATAGTCCAAACAAACATAAAACTTTATAGGAACTTCTCTTCACCCAAAAAAAAAAAGGCTAAAAAAAAGAGAAAAAATAGAGCGGAATTTTATAATTTTTTCTGTAGTCTATGATATGTCGTATCAAAATGCCTTGAGAACAACTAATATTTGGTCAAATCAAATAGAACAAACTAAATAGTCAATAATGTTAAAGACCTATAACTCCAGGGTTGGGAAAAAGAAAAAAGAAAAAGAAAAAAGAAAAACAAGACGGACAGAATTCTAGAATGTTAAATCAATACATACCCATCAGCAGTGTTTCTGAGATCCCAGCCAGACAGATTTGCCGCCTCTGTAAGAGCCATCCTCCATCGAAGTACCTTGTCTATATTCAACAAGAACTTGTCTTCATGTTTCTCAAGGGCTTTCCCAAAACTACCCGTTTGTTTCCGGACATCAGAGGGATCAACATCATAGAAAACAGGCAACACCATTTGCCGAAAAGCTCGCCTACACTCCATGATCTTTGCCAACTCCTCGAGGCACCAACTAGAATCTGCGTAGCTTCTCGAGAAGACGATGATGGAGATTCTAGACCCCTGAATCGCTTGCACAAGCTCTTCTGTTATATTCTGGCCTCTTGGCAGCGCATTGTCGTCGATGAAGGCGTTGACTCCGGCGTCGATCAATGCGGCGTAGAGGTGGCCAGTGAAGGTCTTGCGAGTGTCTTCGCCTCTGAAACTCAAGAACACGTCGTAAGTGCACGAACCTGATGTTGAGGAGTCCATGGTTAAAGATCGTTGAATCTGGGAACGGAGATGATGAAAATGAAGTGCAAAGAAGAGAGAAGTTGTTGTGCTTGCGTAGAAAGTGGCATTCTATTCAATATTTGCACGTGGAGAAGTTGACTTTAGCTTTAGTTGTCTCACTAGTTGAATTTCAGCCGGTAATCAAGTTGTAAAGCAAGTTGAATTAGACATCCTATATGGTTATTTCTGTTCCTTTTTCGTCGTTAAAAACGTGGAGTCCGGCTGCGATTTGGAGCTTTAGGAATCATATTTCTTTGACCCATTGATGCCTCTTTCATTGATTAAAGCTTTTATTCAAAATATTATATATTATTTTACTTTACCATTCTATATATTGTGAGACCCATTCAAAGTCTTTGCTCCCTCTCTTTGGTTGTGTTTTTTTCTTCTTTCTTTTATTTTTTATTTTTTCTCTTACTTATTCCTATGGACTGTAAAACACACAAGAGACAAGGATATGCATCCTTTACAGTTGATGGGTAAGCATATCTATCTTAAAATGACATGTCGTTTAAAGAGAGGTCAACCATTTAACAAGGGGGTAACTTTCGTTGTTTTTCTACCAAAATACTTTTTTTCTGTCTTGCTACAACCAAAAAAAAAAAAAAAACCTTTAATATTGTTTGACAGAAGATAAGCATTTAAACATGTTTTTAAAAATTAACCAAAATTCAAAAAATACCCAAAAAGGAGTAAAAGTGAGATCCATATCAAATTAAAGAATTAAAAAAAAAAAAAAAAACTATATCGTGGATAGGGATCTACTGTTTTCATGTTATCCTTCATTCCTTGGTAGTTGCTTCATGCTTTGCCTCCCACGCACTATTGCAATATTTTGGGATTTGAGTATTAAAAAAAAAAAACCAAATTTTAATATATTATTACAAAATTGTCATCTAATAACTTATTTTTTCTTTTGTAAAACCTTTTTTTTTTTTTTTTTCAAGTTCAACAAAGACGGTGTTTAGCACATTATTTTAAGATGAATATTTTTAATTAAAAATGAATCCAAATTCACGTGTTTAGGATTTTTTTTAACTTGAGCATGGGATTTGAAATTTACACATTATGCTGTAGTCAAGTTATAATTACCATGAAGTTATACCTATAAATATTACCTTTATTTTTCTTTATTCCAAATACTAATTTATTTTGGATTCTTAATTCAAAATGAATTTTACTAATTTCAAAACAATGTCCAAAAGAAATCAAAAGTTAAAAAATAATTATATAGAAAAAAACTCTTTTTTTTCCCTTGCTAAAGGAAAGAAGGTAAATTTTATTTCTTTCATCTCATAATTATCCTTCATGCTTTGTTTGATGCTTTTTTTTTTTTAATTATCTCTAAAAATCGTTTTTTGTCGCAAAAACTTATCTGGTAATTTTTTTTTAATTTTACTTTACTTTATTATACTTTTATTTACTTTCAGCTTTTTATTTTATTTTATTTGTTTATTTTCTAATTTTATTTTATTTATCTTTGGTTTTTTTTTTCCCCTCAAATTTTTGCTTGTACTTTTGCCTGTAATTTTTTTCTCCATTTTCTCTTCATTAAAAGCTAAACATTTTAAAAACTTTAATCTCAACTTTCTCACCAAAAAACTCTAATTTCCTTAATTGTGATCATGTCTATTTGTGCTGAGAGGTTTTTTTTTTCTCATTCTTTTCATGAATTAAATTTCTATGTCTTTTTAAGATTTCCCAATAATTAAAAGGAATTGTAACGGTTCTCTCCTCCTCTTCTTCTTCTCCTTCTTTTCCTCCAAAAAGAAGACTATTGCATTTACTGTTGTTAGTTTGACTTATTTTTAAGTAATTATTTCAATTCATTTGCTATAAAAAGTTGTCGGATCATTTCTATCTTATATATTTTCTCTTTTTCTATTTGACATAAGCAAATTTAATTTCAAAAAGTTCTACTTATACAA